>JAVQJD010032962.1:0-26206 GCA_036023655.1 Nannoperca australis | reverse complement strand
ATAAATAACACATAAACAAAATCTAAAACTGACACACACACACACACACACACACACACACACACACACACACACACACACACACACACACACACCTCTAGCTGTTTCTGCAGGTTGTTAATGTCCTGCTGACGTGTATCTATCCGTTGATTGGTCAGATCCAGCTCGGTCTTATGAAGCTTCTTCTTGTTCTGAAAGTCACGCAACCGGTCTGAGATCTGACGATGCTTGTTACCCTGAGGTAAAAAGAAACAGAAAGAGAGACTGAAGATGAAACTTCTCTGAAAACTGAAACTTTACAAACTCTCCTTAATGTGTGTGTGATGGGTTAGAAACAGCTGGACTAACAAAGGTAAATACTGTATGACTACAGTATGTCTACATGCATGTCATATATTGCACTAAAATAAACCGCTACAATGTCTCTTCTCCACTCACCACAGCCTCCAGCTCCATCTCCAGACTCCTTTTCTTAGCTTTCAATTGGATGATATCATCCTGCTCCTGCTCCCTCTTAATCTTGAGCTCTCCTCTCCGCCTCCTCTCCCACTCCTCCTTCCTCTGGCGCTCAAGCTCTCGCTGTGCAGCCTGGAATGAACCCACACAGGTCACTGAAGTGTAAAGAAACGACTCTCTGCTGTGACTATAGAGGACACATTCATACAGAGCTGTAACGTGCCCCCCTCACCTCTTTTCTTTCTATCTCTCTCTGTCGCTCTTCTTCTCTCTGCCTCTCCAGCTCCCTCTGTCGCTCCAGCCTCCTCTCCTCCTCTTTCCTCCTCCTCTCCTCGGCCTCCCAGGCCTCCCTCTCTCTCCTCTCTCGCTCCTCTCTCTCCTTCTGAGCGTGCCGCTCCTGCTCCCTCCTCTCTGCCTCCTGCAGAGCTAGTCGTCTTTTCTCCAGCTCTGCGTTCCCTCGCTCCAGGTTAGCTTTGAATTTATCCTCGAATGAAACTGAAGACAGAAAAAAACATTATGATAAGGTCAGTGTTGGTGTACTTTTTATGCCCTGCAATTATGTACTTTGTTTGGATGAATAAAGAACTGAGGTTTAAGAAGTAAATGTTCCAAAGAACTTTCTTTAAAGTATTGAAATTGCAAAAGTCAGACACTGGAATGGGGACATACACTTTTCTCAAATGTAAATGTATCGTACAGTAAAATGGAGCATATTTACAAAATATGTTGTTTACTTTTTTGACCAATTACTTATTTGAGCTTGTGTGTTTGAAAAGGAAAATCATGGATATTTAAAACAGAAATATGAATACATTTAAAACTAACTTGCAGTTCCAGTACAACTGCCTTTGAGAAATAATGATAGACACGAATATCAGACTGTAATTGGTGTTTAGGAGTTTTAAAATAGCATTTAGCTGTGAACCTAATATTTAAAAACATTTAATTTAACCTTTAATTCTAGCTGCTACAACTTGCCTTGTGACTGCGTGTAAGACGATAGTTGTGTACAAACCCAACACCAAAGGGTGCTGTCCTACACTGCTTAGAGTCACTTGGCTGTTCTTCTCCGGCTACTGTTTAAGCTGCTGCAGGAGGCTACTGTATATGTCACCACAATATGTGCACATATAAACGCTATTATATCAGGGCATTGTAGTTTGGAGCATTATCTTAGTAAGGGAGAATATAGAGAAAATAACGTAAAAGAAACAGGGCTACACTCTGTGTTTGTAGTTTGAATACTAACAATTGGCTTTGGCTTTCTGTGGAGGTTCATTTTCCAAGTCATCAGTCAGAGCTGCATATACAGAAGAACTGGACCCATTCACTGCACCCCTGGAATATAGATTTAAAATAACTTGTTTGAATACACTATTAACATGATTCAAATATTAAATAAACATATACATAAACGTAGTCCACGTCAATGTTGCTGTTAAATTGAGTCATATGTGTCCACATACCTTTGTGAGGGCGGAACCAGCTCAGATGGCAGTGTCAGTGGCAGTGGATGCCCAGTCTTTGCCACATCCACGAGATGCATTGCCAGAATAAACTCCTCAGCTTTTAACTTGCCGTCCTTATCAACATCAGCTAGATTCCTGTGGAATGAATACAAATTACAATTTTATTGTCTCTGAAATCTACGGTGGCCCTGAAGTGCAAAACGCAAACGCAAATCGGAAAACACAACACATTTACAGAAAATGGAAAGGGAGGGTACTGGCGGTAATGCACCAATCAGCAACGATCCTTTACGACCATAAGACCCTCTATTTCCGTTTTAACTTTATTTCCTCATATTTACCAGTAATCGATAATAAGAGCAGCGTTGCAAACAAATGTTTCGTTAACAAACAATGGCCTGTTGTCATACCAGCCAAACCTGACACACACACACACACACACACACACACACACACACACACACACACACACACACACACACACACACACACACACACACTCTCACCAGATAGAAGCCAGCTGTGTCTGTGTGAGCATCGTGGTTGCCATGGCACCTCTCACCTGCAGACCTGGCAACAAGAGGGACACGTCAAAACACTAGTATAACACAGATGTGTGTTTGTGGAGAAGACAGAAAGAGGTCAAGGGGTGTGTGTCAGGACTAGTACAGTCTGTGCTGATCACATACTCATTCATATAATGTGCAAAGCCACACTGAGAGAAAAACATCTGCAAGTCTGACTAAAGTGAGTCTGTGTGTGTGTGTGTGCGTGTGTGTGTGTGCACAAGCATGTACAATTGTTGTTTCACTGCATCATGGCTATTTCTAGAAAACAGGTCCAGCAAGGCTTGCTGTAACAAAACGAAAAGGCAAATGCAAACCTGGCTGTGTGTGTGTGTGTGTGTGTGTTGAGAAACTGCCCTGTGTCTGAACACACCCAATATCTCCACTTCCTTAGAGTAAGTTGAGGTTTTGACACATGCAGAAAAAAAGAGGGAGGCGACCGTTTATCGATGAAATCATCAGTGACTGTTGTTTATGAACATCCACGCCTGCATTCCAGGCCTAGTTTGATTTTGAATGATCTGCACACTATTCACATACATATCCACACGCATCGTACCAGTGAGGTATCCAGTCATTTGTTTATCCAAGCTGTTGAACTGCTGCCTGTATTTGAGTCTGGAGGCATGTGGCACAGCCCAGTCGCTGGGAACATTAACCATGGGAGACATCATAGCGGGGGATGAGGAAGTGGAGCTAAAAGACAAAACAGCGGCAAATGAAAAATATTAGCTGAACGCACCGAACGTCAGGAGTGTGGGTTTTGCACTTCAAAGAGATTGACAACATAAATGAGTCATTGCAAAACAGGAAATTGCTTAGTGCTTCCAAATGTCTGTATGAGTTTGTCTGTATGTTTATTTTAAATAGTTACCTGCTAGATGTGAGGTCCAGCAGCGATGAGGCATTGTTTATACCAGCAGGAGAACCAGAGGAGAGTCCTAGTGGAGAGGAGTAGGGGGATGCAGAGAAAGGTAGGCCTGAAAACACAAAGCACACACCCATATCCATTACCTACTCTCCTGTAACGATTTGCTATATTATGACGACATTTTATTGTAGCCACTAACACAACCATAAAATCTTAATGCAGTCTTTTCCCAAAACATATAGACTAATTCTTTATTTTTTTATTTTTATTTACAGTTTTCAGAAAGGGGAGGGCAGCCCTGTAGTGGGTCAGTAATATACTGTCATCCAGCCACTGGATGTAACCTTGTCAAGGACACGGAGGCTGTTTGTATGGAGATGAGACAGAGAGACCTGACTCTGCAAAACCTGGCCAGCATTCATTTGTTTTCCCCTCAAACTACAGAAATATTTTATCATCTGCACTTTGCTGCAAACATATACAACATTCACTCTCAGAGCAGGACATTGTTCCTCAGTAGTTTTCATGCTATAAGGAAAAGAAAAAAATTAGCATCTTGCAAGTAATAGTGAAATGACAGATGACTGAATTTAATCATTACTCTCTTTTTGTCACTCAAGGCAGAGGAAAGGAAACATAAATACAAGTTAGAAATGAAAGTCATCTGTACCAGTGGCCAAAGATCCAGCTTGGATTGGGTGGAGAACTCCCATGGTGCCGTTTAGCAGGGTGGTGTTTCCCCCAGTGGGCATCAGGGGCCTGCCCAGGGTGGAGGCTATGAGAGGGTTCAGGCCTGTTGTTGTATGGACCAAAGGGGTGAGGCCTGTCATTGGTGTCATAGGTGAGAGTCCAGGCGATGCCATGGAGAGAGGGGTCAACATGGCAAGGTTTGTCCTGGGCATCATGGACATGTTGGGCACAGAACCCATACCTTGGTCAAACACAGTAAGTAAACCAGTTAGATGACACAGCGGTCAAAATGCACAAACAGATGAGCTTATTAACCATAACCCCCCCCCCACAAAATTATGTTTTGGTTGCATTTACATCTTTTAATCTACAGATTAGACATTTCTTTTTATAATGTTTTTGCATTTAAGCAAAAGACACATTCTCACATTTGGGACAGTTGAGTTTCTAACCATCTAACATCTACATACAGTATATAATAACAATACTGTACCATAAGCTGGGTTAGTCATGGATGAGGTGGGGTTATGGAGGGTTGGAGCAGGCACTGGAGGCTGCTTCATGATGATTGGCAGTGCTAAGGGAAGGGGTGTACCCTGGAGTTTTAGCTTTATGAGCTTCATAGCGATGGAAAACTCCAACCTGTCCATCTTCCCATCTTTATTCATATCAGCCAGAGCCCTGAGAAACAGAGGAAAGAGCCATGGGTGGCCAACCAAAGGGTGTTAAGATATTGTGCTTCAAGTATAGATTTCACTGAATACTTCCAGGGAAAATGTGAGTCTGAATGTGAGGGTGTGTGTGTTTCTCACCATATCTCAGCCAACACCGAAGCAGGCAGCCCTGATTGGAGGAAAAACTTCCTCGCCTGCTCCCCTACAGAAAGAGACAGAAAGAGGGGAAACGCATGTGTAAGAACGCATTACAATTTTTGATTCTCCTGCATGCAAAACTGAAAAATGTGCCTGTATACAATACATCACAATCTACAGTATGTTTGTGCCTGTAGGTGTGTGTAAATTTGCCTGATCACCATAACATGTCAACAACAACAAAACACTTGTATGTATTTCACAGCTACTTATATTTTCATGTGCATGTGTGTTACTGTGGTATATTGAGAAATCACTGTAGTTTATATAGTTAATGGCTGACAGATTTGTCATGGGGAAATGGCATTATGAAATGCGCTGGCAGGGAAACCTCTGTGAGCACGATGCAGTAACAGTCAGTGTGATGATTAGTTAGTTAGTGTGTGTACCTGAGACAAAACCATTTAATGGGGAGAGAGTGTCAAACTTCTGATCATGTTTGACCCTCTCCTCTGGAGAGATCGCCCATACACTCGGTCCACCTAGGGAGAAAAATTGTAAAATTGCGTGAGGATACATTTACGTAAGACCATTATCAGGCCAACCAGCAGCACTTACTATCTTTTTCCTAAATAAAAAGAAATATTTTATATCGTAAATGTATCCGATATGAGGGATTTCTGGCTTCTAATCACCAAACCTGCTTCTTAAACAGATTACTGTTTAAATAACACACATGCAACACCTGAACCTGAGCAAAACTAGCTTACACTGCATGATTACAAAAAGGGTTAGGAAACATAGTATGACTTGCACACAAACAGGAAGGAAGACACACAGAAACACACACAGACTGAGACGAGAGAGAATCCCGAGGTCAGCCTCACTGGCTATCAGGAGTTGGGAATGTATTGATGATGACAAAGTGATAATGAAGCGCAGTGTTGCCAGTGATGTGTCACTTTGTTCAGGCAGAACAACACTTTCACTAGTATGCACCCAACCAATGCTGACTACGGCTTCGGTTTTGACTCCACAGTGCATCAGCAGACACAGTGGATGGACGGCTCATAACAACTCATACACAGTTCCTGTAACTCAAGCTGGTGTGAAAATGTAAAGGAAATGGAACCGACTTCACAATGACTACAGAGCAACAACTTAACAACTTTACTAAAAGTAAGCTGACCCAGAGAAGGGCTCAAACAATAAGAGACAAATGACTAAAAACAGTGTGTATTCAGACAGATGCATGAACAGCCAGACACACACACACACACACACCGAACTGGGAATTATTACTAGAACTGGCACCGTGTTGGCCTCAGATCTGCAGGGCCATAAAAAACACACAGCTATCTACAAAACACACAAACTTCTGGTGCCCCCGCCCCGGTTTACACACCGACTCACACACAAACTGCAGTGGTCTTACCATTCATATTTGCAGGTGGCAGAGGCAGAGAGGGGGAACTCCCGGCAGCGTCCTCAGCTACTGCACGCAGCCATCTGTAAAACACACAGTCACAGCCCAGTCATCAGGCAACACTGCAGCTAAGACAGCACAGTGGTGTCACTGAGAGGAGGGAGAGGGAGAGAGAGAGAGAGAGAGATTCTGTAAGTCAGCAGAGTCAAACAGGGCTCCTCCTGTTCTCTTCAGTCAGGAGCACTCTGGCCACTTCCCAAAGCTTTTAAACAACTGGGACATGTTCCAATATTATCCACATTGACTCTGTAGTGGCCAGAGATCAGTGCAGTGCATACTAGATGGTCTTCTCTACTGATGCTGCATTCATGTTCATCTTTTAGCCAAATGCAAACAACACCAATGGGCTACTGTGGACAGGAGAGACACTGAGTGATCATCTGCTGATTGGCGAGACTGTGACGCACTGTGTGCTCTGTAACTGGTGGTTGGACTTCACAGCAGTATTGTGATGTTGCATTTGGTTCTGTGGTGGGGAAGTGATTATTTGTCATTTGTCAATTTGTTGCTCATCTACTATGCCTCAAAAAATAAACATTTTGATGAGGTTTTTTGTTCTCATTCACTCACTGAAAGATGTTGAAATTTCCAACCATGATTTCCAACGTGCCTTCCTTCCCATCTCTTGTCAAGTCACACACATGCTAATCAAGTGTGGAAATGGAGCTACAGTGGCATAAACCTGTTTTCTGTAGCGGCAGGACCCACTTCTTCTGCAAGGCCAGTGAATAACTTTTAAGCAATTACATTCAGTGCACAGGTGGATTTGTCTGGATCTCTCAAAAACTGGTGCACGGCTGAGTGGTTAGATGACAAAGCCTGCTAGACAACTTTGCTGATTTATTATCCTTTACATTTTTGTATTTTATGTCAAACAATTAGACATTTTTGGTAACAGTGTTAAAAACAGGAGGATGTTTGTGGTAGGTCACAACATGCTAAGTGTACAAGACTGCATGTCCACAGACTACATGTACCATATATGGGCTCCTTGTTGAGAAAAGAACAGCAACTTGTATCATGCTGGGTTTGCCAGCATATTTGTGTGTGACTGCAGCACTGTCCTTCTGCCTGTTGGAATACAGCCAGCACAAAACTGCCTTGTTAAAATATAAAACCGTTTTTTCGCCATGGGATGAACAGTTTGAACTAACATCTAACATCAAATACAAAGCTGAATTTATTTTTAACTATCTGTTATGCATGTTAGTTCTGTAGCTTTCATATTCACTTGATTTCTGGTGGCTTAACACCTGCTTCCTTCCATGACTATCTCTCTACCATCAGCCAGTCAGACTCACATGATGTAGTCGGAGGAGGAAAAGCAGGAGAGAAATTCCAATCTTTCTGCTCAACACTTCCTACCCGGTTACCCGCAGACACAAGCATTTCCTCGCCCAACGTCAGTCAACAGGAAGTGATCGTGGAGTTTTGGCAGAGGGACAGCTTTCGTGTTCCATGTGAATTAGCGTCAGAGCTAAAATTGGAGCTGGGCCATTACTAAAATTACAGATTGACGAGTGATTTTTAGGAAGAAAAATTACTTATCGCTGACCTGTCTGCTGGTTTGAGGATTGGGAAAGACAAAAAGAAGGAGATAAAGAGACGGTAGATTATGTGAATGTGGCCTGGTCAATGCAGAGAACAGCGAGGGAGGGCTAATCTACTGCCTGCCATCTGTCGCTCTCCCACTCTCCTTCAGCTTCTTCATCACCCTCACACTTTCAATTTTTGTCTTATTCCGTTACATTTTGCCCTTGTTCTTTATATGCAGTCTTTATTAAATATTGGGAGCATGAGCGTGTTCATATAGAGACTTCTCCCATTCGGAAGGTGTTCAGTGGGAACTCATGTTTGCAGCAGAAAAACAAAGAAGTCAGGTTGCATTTAAGTACATGGATTCTTTTACTAGCCACGGCCACAAACTCACTCAACACATCATTTGGGCCTAAGACACCGCACTATATTAACCGTACAGAGCCTCACAAGTGCAGATCAGTTCTTTTTTGTGTGTACTATACATAAACACACATTTTCAGCAGGGATCCATCACGTTTGGTCATCAAAAAGTTGTAGCAAAATTATTAAACTTTTTTTTCTAAACAGATCTTAATAGTTTCAAGCCCTTTTTGCATATAGCACAATGTACCTATATGCCAATACAACATATGAGCAATGAGCTGACATCTGCCAACAGTGTCAGCTGGTCAGTATTGGCTCTAGTCATGGAGTGTAACTTCTGGTAATGTAACACTGTAGGTGATTATAATGAATAAATGAGAGATAGCAGTTGGCTTTAAGGTTTACGGTTTCCAGAGTGACAAGAGGAGTCTGACCTTTCCTAACTGGACAGCTGCCTGACCAAGTGACCGACTGAACGACTGACTTGGTTTGCACAAGTGACTGCCTTCAGCGGTAGCCCCGGCTTTGCAAACCCCATGCAAATTGTTTCTGAAGGCTCCACCTAGCCTAAAAACAAACTTCATTTTGTACTTTACATGTGATGCATCACAATCCGACACGAAGCTAAAAGGAAAGGGGCTGAGTGAAAGCCAGATACACTGTTTTGATAGCGTTACAGTGCTCACACTTAGACATTTTTTTACATAAAAGGTTTACATAATCGTTAAATGGGCTGGGCAATTTTCAAAACGCACAGTATAATCTGGACACTAGATGCTTGTAATGCATAGACTCAGCAAGAACCCCCCCTCGGCCCCTGAGCAAGACTAAGACAGCACTGTGTTTTCCTATTTTTCAAGGTCTAGACCAATGCTAATAACGTGTGAGCCCCTCCTGGTGCCCACGCACATACAGTAGTCCATTACTGTTATCATGGTTGAATACATAAATAGACATATGACTCATGTTGGGTCCCAACCTGTAGTTTATGAAACAGCTCTTTATACCTGCTATTTACTTAACAACAGCTGTCAGTTAAAAAACACAGTACCAATGATGTCCACCACACTAGACAATGCCCCACAAAACATTCTGTTAGATCATAATGTTGGACTATTAAATGTGTTTATTTGTAGCTATTGGGAGCCAGTGTGCTTTTGTCTGACTTCTTCACTTGCCTGACAATATGACAACAAGACATTAAAGTCCTTTGGGTTTTGCGTAAAGAGGCACAGCAAACTACAACGAATACCCCATTTAACGCCTGGCATTGACATGCAATCTGTATCTGGATATCCTATATGGATAAGGATCAAACGCGTTACTGCACGGTGTAAATGCACGCAGAACGCACTGCGACCTGATCTCTGCCAGGTGTAAACGCAATTTATACAAGGGTTACCACATTCTTGAGAAAAAACACCACAGAGCAAATTAAAAAGGTAACCATGCTCTGCCACTTCCTGCAAGCCCAGTGAAAACGCTACAAGAAGTAACAGTACCTAGCAAGTGTTCCCTCGCAAAAAGTGATTCAATAATGAGTGACGCGTGGGCATAGCAGTGCTTCCTAGACCTGGGACGCATCATGTTTGTTTGTCATCAAGTCCGCCTAAATACTTTACTTACTTTACTTTACTTTACGTATCACAATATGGGCAGAATTTGGATAAGTCATTTTCTATGAGGGTTGCATTTACCCCCGTTTGTGTGTACAGAAAACAGCCTTCAAAATGTATATGTTAACCCACCCCGCTCTCTGGTCACTAGGTTGGCAAGCAGATTGAGTCACTGCAGATCTCAGCAGCATAATTTAACTGTACACATCAGATAATGCTTCCATAACAGGAACAATCGCAGCTGCCCGAACTATAGTGCTCAGCCTTTCAGGTGTGGAGTCTGACGAGATACATCAAGGCCATTACAGGCCATAGCAGGAAAAGCACAGGTGTTATTAATACTGTTAACGACGACGCTGTTCCCTTTAAGTGCATCATTAAGCTTCGTCAGTGACTCACCATACAGTGGCAGTGGTTCTCAAAGTGCTAAAACTAAATGGAGTGCAGCCCTGGTTGTATTGTTATATTCTAATTATTAATTACACCTGTGGTTTTCCTGCTATGTCCAGGCAAAGTGTCTTGTGCAAAAAATGTTTCGTCTGCACAAACAGCTTTCACATTTTCTTTGGGCAAAAAAAATGATGACATTGAACTATTTCTTCAAGGTCAACGCAAACCACTTGATGCCGAATTAATGCCGGGGCTGGAGAATGGCGGTGAAAGAAACGCCACGCTTCCTCCGAGTGTGGTCTTTCTTTTCATTCATGGCTTGGCTATGCTGGTCAGACCTCCCTGCTTCAGTTCTGCTTTCATCCCTGCTGGGAAACGTATGTCTCTCTTAGTGTATACAACACAGAGAACTGCTGGATAAATAGCCTGGCTGACTCTGACCTGTCTGTGTGTTTTTGTTTTGTGTGTGCACTTTTTATACCACACCTTGCTGCCTGGTATAGTCTCTTTTATATTGAAAGAAGATGAATGAGACTGAGGAAAGGAGTCTCTGATGTTTTCAAAGAACCTTTCATACTCTCTTAATGCCTCCACCTCCTCATTTTCTGACTGTCTTTTGGACAGTCCTTTTTTCACCTCTCTCCATGTGTCGTTGTGTGTATGTATGTATGTATGTATGTATGTATGTATGTATGTATGTCCCTCTGCCTTTACATCCATACCCTCCCAGTTGTGTGACCCTGACCTGTCATCATCACCACTCTGTTCTGAAACAAGCACTACCCGTTGTTCTACGAAATGATTGATTTTCAGGCGCCTCGCTCGCTGAGCTCACACCAATGACCTCAACTCCATCCGCGACTGTCTTCCTCCCAGATGACTCCCACTCCCTCTGTGTGTGTCCGTTTCTATGTAGAGTAAAATAACCAACGCTCCTCCTCCCGTCTCCTTTATCACGTAATCCCCGCTCTTCTGCGTTACTATGTTTTTCTGTCTTCCCAACTCGTTCCCACCATAGAGCTACCTCTTCAGCTGGCCTTGTCGTTAAAGCGGTATTTAAGCACAACACACCCACTCTGCCATAAATCCCCCCCGATCTACCAGTAGCGTCCACACATTGAAAAAGTGCTACAAAAGCTTTGTGGAGTGTTTCAGACTGGGTTTGATTAATGCTGTTTGCTGTTCTGGATTTTGTTTTCTTAAGAGGCTAGGCATGCCTCTCCCTTCTTCAGTGTGCTTTGACCCGCCCCGATTTGTCCATATTATCAGGAGTATATGGCAGGATTGGGGAAAGTACTCTGATAAATTGTTATTTGAACTAGGTATAGGATATTTCTGGTAAAAGTGTGTGTATGTGCAAGTGTTTCCCGTTTATCATCTTCACTGTACTTTGAATGAAGAAGATATTAAGGAGTAGGTTGGTTAAACCTTACATCTGCTAAATACATTCCCTACCAGCCCAATACTAGGCCTCTCCCGAGGAATGCTCTGTCGATGTAATGTTGCAAATCCTGCTCCACATCATATGGTCGCACTTGTATCAGTAGCCACTCGCTGTCTCGCTTCGAGGATGCTTTAGCCTACAGCAGAAGTTTGCAAACATGGAGGCCGAAACCAGAACAATCAGTTGACGGGCAACATTCCTTTTAATTACATAATTACAGTGAGGAAGAGGACAACAAAGAAAGCCCATGATCAGCCTTAAAATTACGCAGGAGGCAAAGAAAGATGTCACAGGGAAGAGCAAAGAGTCCGTAACGTTACCGACAGAGACACTGCATAAGAAGCCGCTTGCCAAACTTTGTGCCTTTGTGCTAAGATGTGTGCATAACTGTGCGTGTCAGAACAGTAATATACAACCATACTTATTTACTAACTGAACATGCATGCAAATATACTAACATCAGTGCGCCCACTGGAATATTTTTGCTGGCTTGAATACTGGTGGCATCATCTTCTCTAAACAGAACAGCAAACACTCCCCATCCTGTGGCAGACTCTTCAACGTGTATCTCACATCAAGCAATGCAAACTAAATGTTTACTCTGCCCGCTGTACTGAAACATCCAGTCACTCTGTATCGCTCACCCAAGTTTATTTCCAAAAGGAAAGACCCTAACATTTCAGTCAGCTTATCAGTATCAGGACAATGACTGCTTAACCGTAAAATAGGATCCGTCATCAGCATTACGCATGATAATGCTGATGATGCATTCATGTTGTGCTGCTTGCAACTGACAGCCATTTTTAAGCATCAACTTGCTAATACAAAAATACATGTAAATTACTAGTTATAAATTACAGGGCAAAAAAAAGTGTATACATTGTAGATTACTACAATACTGATGTAATAATGTTGGAAGTGATGCTTATTTACTGGTGGCTCTGATTGTGTCACACGTGACAGTTCTCAGAACAAGAGACCAACTACGGGGACAAGCCCACAAAAGACATAAGACACACTAAGCTTCTCTCTTGTGGGCCACATATAGTTTTTTTATTTACAATCTCCAACTAAGTTGAACCTCCCGTTGTCCGAAGGCAAGACAAACCGATAGAGTTACATTCCCTGATAACCTGTCACCAACCAGTCTGAGACCTGCCTGTAACCTGCATAACTAGTTTGAAGCGAGAGGAATTTAGGAGACTTTCTTGCAAATCTGCCTAATTATACTTTCGCCATAGATACCAATAAATACCCCGTGTCTAGCTATCGCTATACCTAACGTCTGATGAAACCATAACTTAGCTAGCTAACCGAGCTCCCATCACAGGCTGTTTGGGACAGAGAGCGGCAGAGAGGCATCACCCTGCTTCAAAGATAGGTTTTATTTCCGATTCAAAAGAAGACGGACTAAGCAAACATTAACAGGCGAAGTTATAGACAGTCCAAAGGCGTATGCGAAAGCTAAAAGCCATGTACACAAACATTACCATAACAATATCAAACTTACACGCATGCTTAGATAAGCAGTTTCGCGTGCGTACCTCTCTCACCACGACCGAAAAACATCAAGTTCCGAGCTTCTGCGGGGCCTGAAGTTATCACCCACCACTTCTGGGCGGTTTCCCGGACACGCTGAAGAGGTTTATTATCCAAAGAGAACAGTATTTGTTGGGGGAAATATAAAAGTTGTTACTCCAGAGAACCTGTTGCTGACAGCTCTGTGTGTCACAGCAACAACATGGCTGACGACGAGTGAGCGGCGGCCGTGTGGCTGCTGTTAACGTCCGACCGTCCGCTGGGTGAGTGGGAGGAGAGAGAGACACGGAGGAATACAAAATGAACACATGGAGGAGGAGGAGGACAGTTGATGGGAGAGCAGATGAGAGAAAGATAAGAGAGAATGAAACACAAGAACTGCAGTTTTTAATGGTTATTATTTTAAGTCCTACACTGACTCCAGTTACCAACAGAGTGATCTAACCAACCTCAATAAAAACACGGACATTTATGAACTCATATTTCATTTTTATTTTATTTTATCTCATATAATTTCCCGAGCCAACAGCCATACATTATTAATTTCTCCTGAATAGTATCCCTACTGAGTCTGGCCTCGACAGGGATGGTAAATATTACGGCCTACATTACAATTTACTACCATGTGTGAAAATGTTTTAACTAATAATAAAATCTGAACATCTGAACAGTGTAAAATTTAATTTAAGTTGTCTAATATTTCTTTGGTTAGCCACTACATGCTCACTACATAACCCATGGTGCATTGCGAACGCTTTACGTTACATTTTGCGACTTTGGCGTGATGCACCACGGTTTACTTCTGGTTTACAGATCGTCTGTGGAGCAAAAATGTTCAATAAAAAGCCCCGGAGGAACTTTCGGCGGAGAAAAGAGAGCTCCAGTGACGAGGAGGACGAGCAAAGGAACAGCGGAGATGGAGAGGGAAATGAGAAAGCTCCAGCTGTGGTTAACAAGCCGCCCAAACTGGCGCAGGGCCGCGGCATCACTTGCAACTCCAAGCGGGAAGCGACGCCTCCCAAGCCGGACAGCAGTGACGGAGAGGGCGGCGATACGTTGGAAGAGACTGAAGAAATAGAAGAGAGGAAGAAAGACAAAGATTGGACTAAGAAGAAAACAAACTCCATCCTCAGTTTCTCTGACGAAAAAGAAGGTAACTAAGTGTAAATATGGTGTTTTGAAGTCAATATTTTGAAAGATGGACCCCAGTCATACGTTTCACTAAACGACAGCTTCTTACTAACGTTGGAGCGACGTAAGAGGCAAGGGACATGTGAAAATATAAAAAATGAAATGTATTTGCCTGAAATTTCCTGCAGGAATGAGGATTTGAAGTATATTATCATGTGTAAACTGCCCACTAGGGCCTCAAATGTCTCAGGTTAACTTCATGTCAGTTAATTGCATTTTTAGGGAGCACTACTATCAACTTAGACAATTAGTGGCTCTCAGGGGGAAGCCCTTAGGCAACATTTGTTCATATTGTGCTCACATGGTCCATATTCCTACATAGAGTTGGGTTTACCATAAGCTAACTGACACACGGATTACTTGTGCCTGGGCAGTGTTGTTCCAGTGTAGCAATACTGCTTGTTTTCTAGGTTTCTGATCATATAATAAAGTTGCCATATGTAGACAGCTGTGTGCACTCTCAGGACCTTGGAGGTGACAGGGTTTATAAATACTGCCCAGAGGGTGGTAGTTGGGGGTGGGTCTCAACAGCAAGTTTTTCCCATGGATCTCTGTTTTGTTTGTGTTTTTTTTACTGTCTTAGTTGAGGAACAAACCTTTAAACTGAAGAAGTCCTCTGACAGAGCAGTGCTGTTCCAAGCTAGGAGGAAGGAGGCTTCGCCTGCCAAGACCACCCACAGCACAGGTAGGTACCTAACCACACTGGATCATATCTAGACATGACCCTTACACACTAGCAGGTCACTAGGATAAATGTGGCATTATGTACACAAATCGTACGTTTATATTTACACAAAGTACATGTCAGGTACAAGCTTTTTAAGTACACCTAGCTAACATGAATGTAGTCTCATACAACAGCCCTGCAATAAATCCTACCTTCATGGAGGATACAATGGTCAATTATTGTTGAAACTGTTTTAGATAAGTGTTGTTCCAATTCAAAAATCATCTTGGAGGCTGTAGTTTGTGTTGCTGTTGAATTGTTATGTGTTGTTCTTATATTTTGTCCTGTTGTTTGAGGGTAGGTTTAATATTAGAATGTCAATTAGTGTAACTAATAAACTGGCAACTGATTGCATATCATAATGATATACAAATGATTTTAGTACATTTTGACAAATACCCAATAATCAATTAATAGAAAAGGCTGGGGAAAGCATTTCAGACACATAACTTTTTAAATAAGACAGCCTAATGTTAACACATTGTAATAATATATTAAATAATATAATTATCTCAATAATAACGTGATAATGTTGGCCAACGTCATCAAACCTTACAGTATTTTTCAAATTGGCATGTCTCCCTCTCCTCTGTCGCAGCCTCACCTGCTGGAGGTGTCCGACCATCTGCTTCTCCCTGGCAAGATTATGACAGTCATGCTTCATCACGTTCTCTGCACCATAATGATGACGATGACGACAGTGGTGGTGGTGGTGGTGGTGATGATGATGATGATGATGATGATAATGATAATGATGATGACGATGAGGACGACAGTGAGAGTGATGAAGGTGGAGCCAGGTCTCCCTCAGCTTGTTCAGACTCCAGCCGCTCTGCTACTAGACCAGGTATGTGTTTTCTGGGTGTATGCTGTATGTGAGTGTCAGAGAAAAAAGCTCTCATAGAGCAAGTGAATGTGTGCTTTTGGGTGTTTTAAATCCACAGGTGGTTGTTGGTGTGTGGATGCTAAAAATCCAAAATTCAGTATGGAGGCTACAGTTTACTACAGCACATTGCTCATTAGGTCTGTGTGATATGGAGAGATTACTGTCTACAGTGTGTATATATATATATACACACACACACACACACACACACACACACACACACACACACACACACACACACACACACACACACTCTACATAAATGCAGTTCGGTGAAAAGCTCCACTCAGAAGTTTGGACCGAGGGGATTTGCATTAGAAGTTTTACTAAATACATACCAGGAAATATTGATACCTGGAATTACAATATTTAATTTTCTGAAACCTGTTTATTAATCTCTTGTACCAGTGCAGTAGATCCATGTTACCATACCACTGTGACACCTAGAGTCTCGCCCCACTTTCAAGTGAAAGTGTATCCTGCTTGTGTGTATGTCAGCATGTTCCTTGTGTTAACGTGCATGTATGTGTCTGTTGATTCGTTTTGACAGTAGTTATCCCAAATGCTGAAGAGATCAAGGCAGCCAAGAGGCAGCGTTGTGCCACTCGAGCCCGGAAAGAGTTTATTTCCCTGGGTAGAGATGGCCAGAGCTCCGCTGGTAGCACCCCGGATCACTACAGCAGGGATGACGAAGATGACGTTATTGATGATGCTGATGATGAGCCAGATGATCATGAGAGAAGAATCGAGTTTGCCCCACGGCTGAAGAGCATCAGAGAGAGGATTGCAGAGAAACTTGGTATGAGAGGGAGGGAGAAGGGGGAGATCGTGGGGAGATGGTGTGAAGAGGTTTTGCACCACATTTGCAGGAATGTGACTATGTGACAAAGGATGTATACTATATGTGTGTCTGTGATCTAGGAGAGAGTGATTGCAGTCTCTCAGGGACTGATGGAGAGGAGCAGGAACTTTGGGAGGAGATGCAAATTGGGAAGGGAGTCAAAAGACGACCAGGAGAACAGGTAGGAAGAGATTGAGGCAGCCTTCTTACTCTTTTTTTTCTTTCTTTTTTTCCCGCATAGTTTCTTAAATTATTATTTTTTCAGTAAGATTCTATCTAGAATCTAGTGTGATTTTTCGGTGTCTCGCTCTTTCTGTATTGATATCTTGTCCCATTTAGTGCAAAGTTGGCTGCTCTCGATTGGCAGAATAGAATAGAATTGTCTGAAGACTCGAGCCTCCCCTCTGTACTGCAGCGTTGACATCCTTTATCCTTCTAAATCCTTTTCCTTAGAGCCCATCTGGCAGTGAATCCAGCAGCTACAGCTACAGCAGCAGCAGCAGGCGAGACAGACGAAGACAAAACAAGAGATCAACAGGGGTCAGAACCGCAAAGACTCTTCCTCCCATCAGTGTGTCAATGGTCAAGAAGAGAATCACTGGAACGTAAGTTTCTTCTAGCTTTATTTGCCAAATGAAACAAGATGAATCAAGGAATCAAACATTATTCTGCCTTAAGATTGTCATAACAATATTTCCTAATACATTTTTCTGGTATCCTTTTTTAAAAATCATTCCACATTGCCAAGCAGTACAGTGTTTTGTAATTAAAACATACACAACACCTGTGTATTCCTTACTTCACACCTTGTTCTGATTTGTTTTTTTTAATCTAGACTAGACTCCCTGAAGGAGGTGCACAGAGCACGGCAGGCAGAGCTGAGGAGGATGGAGGGCGACGCTGAGTGCGCTAAAACCTCCGTGGAGACTCTGGAAGAAAGTTCCTCAGAGAGACAGCTGAGGTTTTACAGGGCCATGACCCTCTATATCCACAACCTGGTGGAGTGTCTACGAGAGAAGGTCAGAAATGAGCAAATCCACTGTTGACTGTCATATAAAAGCAAATATGTCAAACGTAAAGGTACAATAGAACGTTAAATTGTACCTTTCCAAGATCATGACAATATGAAAAAGCTGAGTTTCTGTGAAAGAAGGCTGCAGTGCTGATAATTTGCTGCCTGATGATAACGTGTTGACTGATGCAGGTTGTTGAAATCAACTCACTGGAACTGGAGTTGCACTCTCTGCTGTCTGACCAGATGGAGGCGCTTTTGGCACAGAGACGACAGACGACCAAGGAGCAGGCTGACCGCCTGCAGCAGCTCAGCTGTGAGTAACATCTGTGTGTCCATGTGTTTCTATGTGCGTTTGTGATACAACTGTTTCAGTAGAATGTGTGTAGTAGTAGTAGTAGTAGTAGTATGTTTACATTAACTGGATTTTTTCAACCCACTTTTTTTTTAGACGAGCAGAGTGGAAGCTCAGCCAATGGAGCGGAAACTCAAGGGTGTGTGTGTGTTTTCATATATTATATATAATCTTGAAATAAACAACTACATTGCTGTAATTGTAAATTAGAAAGGCTTACAAAATCTAGTGCAAAAATGTTACATAGATGTATGAACAAGGTCTGTGAAATAGGTACAGCACTCTACTCTTACACAGATGTTTATGTAATGTTTGTCTGACATGTTGCAGAGAGGCGGCCGCTGTTGTTCAAGCTGAGGAAGATTTTGACATACCTGAAGACACACAGCTTACAGCAGAGGAAGAGGAGCAGCTGCAGAAGAGGACGGGTGAGGTGGATTTAAATCTGTTCAACTGAAAGCTGGAAGTGTGATACAGTAACATTCTGCCAGGCTCAGTAGTCTGTACTGCAACTTACTCTTTCCCCTCTTTGTTTTCTTAGTTGTCTTGCTCTTTCACATTTTATGCCAGAAAATTCTAAGTAGATGAAAACGCAAACAAAATCTCACCTTATGTCCAGGCTGAACGAGTGATCTCTTTGTTGCTTTTGTCTGACTCTCTCTTTCCTTCGTTCTCTGCTCCCTCTCCAGCTGACATCCTGTTGAGGTCCCAGGCCGTGTTTTCTGACGTCCAGGATGAGTTCTGTGACGTTAAGAAGATTCTGTCCCACTTTGAGGAGTGGAGAGGATCTTACTCTGACTCTTACCACAGTGCCTACATCTCGCTGTGTCTGCCCAAGTTGTTGAGCCCCATCATAAGACTTCAGCTTCTGGCATGGAACCCACTAAAGGTACATGTGGACACAAACACAGAGACTAGACTCAAACATGCACGCCGTCACACAACATGTGACATTATGTTTCTAATGTAATTTGTGTGTGTTCCAGGATGAACGCTTGGACTTTGAAAACCTCCCATGGTTCACAGCAGTGGAGACGTTTTGCCATGGTCATGGCCATGAGGAGCTGGAGCACACAGACAGACAGACACTGTCTAATGTCATAGAAAAGACTGTCCTACCTAAAATAACAGGTAATACACACACACACACACACACGCACTGTGACTTTTCCTACTTTTATACACACACTTGTACCCATTCCACTCAAAAAATTAGCCATATTTTCAATAGGTTTAATATGTTGAAATGCAAGACAACGAGCACATAGCAACTGGTAAAGGCTGTTTGCAGTGATAACAGTACAAGTGTCTTGGAGCTTTATAAACTGAAAACAATATCAAAAAACAATTTAATCCAGGTCAGAAATGTCACTTTACTCATTGTAGTCTGACAAGGCTTGACAACAAGGCTGTACATGACTTCCTGGAGGAAAATAGATATTCTCTCTCTCTCTCTCTGCCTCTCTCTGCCTCTTGCTCTTCCATTGCCTGCTCCAGTAACAGGGTGCTTCTCCACAATGGAAGCATCCAGTTCTTCTGAGTGATTTATTATGTTTTATATCCACCCCCCTCTGAACAGCCCCTCAACACACTGTCCTTCACCTCATCAGTCCGTTTTAGACCTGACAGATGAGTCAAACTACAGAAACATCACATTCTCCCTGTTTTTTGCCTCTCTTTGCGTAGCCTATGTGGAGCTGGTGTGGGATCCCATGTCCCACCATCAGTCCTTCTGTCTGTCTGAAGTTTGTCATAGACTGAAGGAGGACTATTCCATCTTTGAAGGAGAGCAGACAAAACCGGTCAAGGTAAACTCTTACACATTAAGCTTATTGTGTGTGTGTGTGTGCGTGTGTGTGTGTGATATTAGAATGCTTAATATCTAACAATTAAGACATGATATGAGAAATGTTAACAATCTATATAAACATGTTTGTGTTAACGATGTGTATTTATGTCCCATGCAGACATTCATAGAGGCTGTGATCAGCCGACTGAGGAGCTGCGTCGATGAAGACGTCTTCATCCCACTGTACCCCAGAAAGTTTGTTTTTTTTGTTTTTTTACCTCTTGCAGTTTAAACATTAAGTGATTATTTGAATGACTAACAAGGAGAGAGCAGGTATGACTTCCCCTCACTGTCATTCTTGTTAAAGACAGTGTAACACATAGATTTCCCGTGCTCTTATACACATTCTTTCTTGTTTGCCGCAAAGATGTCTCCTGTTTTCTTTTCCCAGAATACAGAATAGACTGTCATGTGTCTTTTCTCAATCATTAGATACAATTGTCAGTCAATTTAAAGGTCAGGTCAGTTAAAATGCTGTCAGGTTACCTTATGTTGTCCCATGGTCTTTTCAATCCGTTATTCATGCTGTTTGTTTTTCTATCCAGGTTCCTAGAAGACCGGTCGTCTCCTCAGTGTCGCTTCAGGGATCAACAGTTCTGGACAGCCATAAAAGTACTAATCTCTAACAAATGCTTTATTTAAAAACACTTATAATGTCTTTCCATGCGGGGAGTTACATTTTTTCCAGGCTCCTGTTTGTTAATCCGAGTTGTTTCGTGTTTCAGCTACTAGGTAACATGGGGAAATGGGATTTGCTGCTTCCTGAGTCTGCGTTGAAGGAACTGATGTTGGACAAACTGCTGAACCGATACGTGATGATCACCCTGTGCAGTCAGACACTGTACAACAATGCTGTCCATGCATGCAGAAAGGTACTTAAATTTAGCTTTTTTTCATGGGGAATGGGTGTATTTTTGGTGTCTGTGTATTTGATCTTGATAATGATCTGGTTGTTTGTCGTGCGTCC
Source organism: Nannoperca australis (assembly GCA_036023655.1). Lineage (NCBI taxonomy): Eukaryota > Metazoa > Chordata > Actinopteri > Centrarchiformes > Percichthyidae > Nannoperca > Nannoperca australis. The sequence continues at coordinate 5,137 of JAVQJD010032962.1, read as the reverse complement.
CTCATAATATCCAACTTAACCTCACACTACTTCTCTCTCTCGTTCTCCAGATAGCAGATAGTCTGCCGCTCTCTTGGCTCAAAGGACAGGATGCCTGTTTGCCCCAGCTCCAGAATTTCAGAAACCACCTAGTTCAGAAAGTTCATACCATTTGCAAACAACAGCCTCCAGAAGACCCAAACACCAGGTAATAAAAAACAACACGTTTCCATGAGAAAGAAAAATACTTAATTAATCATGTCATTAAGTTCACCTTTTAACAGCAAAGCAACTACCAAAGAAATCCATTTATTTTTATTGCCTTTTTAAATCCAAATTCTTACTTTTGATACTTTTATTTAATGAAAAGGCTGTGTTTGTGCTTATTTGGTGATGCACCAGCAGTTGGATATAAAAATTGCCTCCCTATTCCCCCTTCATACGACGTCTGCAGCTTCACAACTTTCCAAGTGACCCAAGTGGCAACATGTGATTTAAATCTTTGATTTAGTGGTTATCATCATCATCAACTTTATTTGCAGAAAAAACAAACATGCAACACAATCCATATACAATAATACATACTCTAATAAAAAAAATAAAAAAACGGCAATAAACATAATAACATCATACCAATATTTCCACATAGGTGACAGGTATCGTATGGTAATCATGGGATTCGTCAGCAAAAAAGTCCTTCAATCGACACATCAATTTATACATCAGATTTCTCAATAGAGCGTGGAAGGTGTTGACTCCTGCCTTGCAGAACAGATAACTTGCACTACATCACCTTGGTTTCCCAGTAAAATTTGCATACAGTCATTATACGCAACCTGTAACCTATGTAAGCTTGCCTTTTTCAGAATTAGTCCACAAGGGGGCAGTATAGAGAGGAGTGCAGTATGTCTTAAAGAGACTTATCTTGACTTGATCTGAGCACATCATAAAATGTCCTTTTCAGCATGTTAGCCTGAGCATATAATATCCGGCACTGCCTGAGCATGTCATCATCATCATCAAGCAGTTGATCTGCAATAAAATGTCCCAGGTATTTTATTTTACCACAAACACAGCAGTTGCCCAGACAAATACAAATCTGGGAAATTTAGATCTTTATCCGCTTTTGCTCTACATATCATGATAGCACTCGTTTTGAAGAAGAAGAAGAAGAAGAAGAACCCACTTTATTACAGACATGCAACACCCAACACATGCAGCTACGTCCCACGCTGAATTTGTCCTCTGCATTTAACCCATCCAGCTCATGCCCTGTCTTGGTCAAGGACAGGGCATTCAAAGAGCAATCTTCTGCATGTTTTTTGTATGGGGGTTATATGTATCATTAACCATTTGGCATTATACTGCACCTCGGATTTAACCCCATACTCAGAGCATCTATACTTCATCCTGCACTGCTCAGAGAAGAAAAACCCAGATTATCAGCATACATAAGATGGTTTTCTAGAGTGCTCCCAATCATACAACCAGTTTTGCAGCCTCTTAATTGGTCTGATAAGTTCTCTCTCTCTCTCTCTCTCTCTCTCGATATATATCTCTCGATATATAGATATATCTCTCTCTCTCTATATATAGAGAGAGAGCCCCCTGTCACTCCATTTCCAACTCCAAAAGGAGCACAAACTGTATTGCCCCATTTTACTTGCATCTTCTGGTTGGCATAGCAAGATGCCAAGAGTCTTATCAAGGCTACACCCCTTTGACCTAATTTTATGAATAGCTTTTAGTGATTATCACGATCAAAGGCAGTTTCTTTCAAAACATAAATGCACTTATCAGTACCGAGCTTAGCTTTTAAGCCAAACTGGTTATCTGTAGTACCTGTATATTCCACTAAACGGTCTAGTAGAATCTTTTCCAGAACTTTAGATAAGACACTAGGTATTGAAATAGGCCTGTAATTTTCCATACTTCCTACCTTGCCAGCTTTGTCCTTAATAACAGGTACAAGGATCACAGACAACACAGAGTCTGGCCCCGAGTCAAAAACCCAGTAAAGCAAATTGCAAGGAGTGCAGCGAGCCTTGGACTTGCAAACTTAAGGTGCTCTGAAGTAGTGTGATCGGGACCCTGCCTGGGCCTACCCGCCAGCACCCAAGCCTTTTATATGCCTCCTTAGCTTCAGCATGGTGTTCTGCCACGTGCTTACTCCAACCTGGCTTGATGTTATGTGCCTTCTCAGAGTAAGTAGGGTATGGTCTACCGGCCTTATCCACCGCTCTTACAATACAATCATACATATCACAGAGAGCTTTGATAGATGTCGTTACAGTTTACATCAGAACACATTGCTGCTTTTGGTAAATGTACATCGTTCAATTCTGCCATAGTATGTCAATAAGTCCTCCTTTGTGAGCTTAGCCCAATCCAATTTGTCCTTATAGGCTCTAGTGAGCTTATGAACCATTTCAGGAAGACAGTCAACATCAAGGGTCATACTAAATGGTACGTGATCAGACATAGATGTATCATACGGCTGGCGGCTGTGGCGCAGGAGGTAGGGTTGGCGGTTCGATCCCCGGCTCCTCTTGTCCATGTGTCGAAGTGTCCTTGAGCAAGACACTGAACCCCCAGTTGCTCCTGATTTGGAAGTCGCTTTGGATAAAAACGACTGCTAAATGCCTAAATGTAATGTAATCATACAGATTTCCATGGATTGCAATGGTCAAGCCATGATGTTGTGTGCCAGGCTTCACTTATATAGGAATTGACTAGATAGTGTGAGATTGTTATCCTCACAGAACTGCACCATATGCTTAGCAAAATGAACAGTTATCTGAAAAGTAAATGTTCATATCACCTACCACAAAAATACTAGTGGAATGATTGTCATAACTAAAAGAACTTCTTAAAGCAAGTCTATTCAAATATAAATCCTCATATAGTCGACACTCGTAAGGTGTATTAACATTTAATATAATAAACTCTTTGCTGTTGATCAGAAGCTGTATAGCAATACACCAGTCAACTTCACACCGCATGACATTAATTATAGAAAAACTTCATATATTTCTAGTCTTCCACTCTCCCTCTATGGTAACCTGAAGTCGGCCACTCACAGCTGCTGCTCTCATTCTGCTCCAGCTGAACACCCACACTGTGTTAAATGGTGTGTGTGAGACACACACACCTAAAGGCACTGTGTATGTTTGTCATATATCCATGCAGATACTTTTCTTCATACATTTATGTCAACATAACTAATCCTCTAATCCAGATGTATGTGTCTTTCTACTGCAGGTCTGCTGTGGTTGAAGTGCTGCAGATTCTGAGTCGAATCAGGTGCAACGACTCCATCATGGCTATAGCAGAGAAATACCACTATGAAGATTCTGTCTACTCTCACCAGCTGCTGAACCAAGACACAGTATGAACAACAAACGTTGTAGAATGGAAGGTGGATCAAACAGCAAACACAATACACTGAGGGCAGGCAAAGAATTGACCTTCCTGCTATTTTTAATTGTGAACAATTGATTGTCTGTGTTGTACAGGAGATAGCTGTGTTTTTATGAATAAATATTTTAAATTTTCTGAATATATCTAAAGTTTTGTGTAGATTGTGTTTCGTGTCAAGGTGAAGTTGGACATAAAAGTTATGGCACAGCAAATTCCTCACTTTAGCAACTCTGATTGGCTTATCATAAATCCTCTGATAATACATTGTCAGTGTCATCACTCTATTACCACACACCCATACTGAAGGCTAATGATCACTGCGGACAATAGTGTTGGTCTTGCTTTTCACACCTGCTTGTCCACACACACACACACACGCGCACGCACACGCACACGCATGTACGTTCAACAGCCCCAAATAAGTTATTTCCATCAACAAACATGAAGTCAGGGTTGAGGTCTAACAGGATTTTGTGTAGCAGTGTGGTCAGAGGAATGGTGGTTTCACTGTACAGCTACCTTCAGTGCTCTCTTTGCACAGCTTAGCAGCCCTGTGCAGGTAAAGCAAGGGTTGGACGTGCCCAGACTATTTCCAGACTCTCACTGAGACCTAAAACAATTCTTGAAATATAAGTTTGTCTTGGCAAATTTGCAAAAATCAATGCTGGTGCATAATTGACCAGATCACCCGTCAGGCTAACCAAAATGTTCAGAGAACACAGGACTGAGAAGTAATATATTAATAGATTTAATGGGAGGCCCACTGCAAAGATACTGAGCAGAAAGAGAGACCAGTGACAGCACCATCTTACAATATGACCTTATGTTTTGTGAAGGGAGAGCCGTCGAAACGAGAATTTAGTTGAGCTGTGGACATTTTCTCAGTGGTTTCTGAGGTTGGTGTAAAAAAAGTGGTCACAGCTTTTGTAAGTAGCTTGAATAATTTTCAGTGTGTGTCTTGTCTTGACAAATTATGTTTTCAAAATCTCCTATGGCAGTGCTATTTGTGCTGGTCATTTAAAAATGGCATGTTTAGTGTTTCAGTGATGGGTTACAGACAGACTACCCTTGTGTTATTATGTCTTGTATGACAACCTCTCAAAATTTTAAGAAAAATAAATGTCAATATGTTTTTGTAAATCTAAACCACAGATTTTAGAAAACCTCTCCCACTTCACAAGAAATGCTTCATTATGCTCGTCACTGACATGTTTCCATAAAGCTTTGTGAGAAAGACACAAGACGTACGTCTATTAGAGATGGCTTTATTTAATTTGATTCCCGCACAAAGCAAAGCACACGTCAAAACAAAACCCCAAGACATAGCATGTCACGTGCACATAAGATTCAAACAAGTCTGGAAGTTGTGGATGAAACTATTTCAGTCCATGGGAGCGACAGAAATGTCTTCAGGTTAAAAAGAAAAAGAAATAATCACTTGTTAACTAAAGATCAGAAAGGAACCATTCAGTTTCATACAGTCACTCGTGCCGTGTTGTGTACAAACAACTGGATGCATTTTCTGACGAGGCTCGAGAGCAAACGGCTGATTCAGCGATTCAAGAAAGTAGAATGATTTAGGGATAGTCAAACTATTAACTGTCAAAAACATATCAATCAGGTTTTTAGCTAACAGGCCAGCAAAGGTAAGCATGTAGGTGCGCGCGCGCGCGCACACACACACACACACACACACACACACACACACACACACACACACACACACACACACACACAC
>JAVQJD010032954.1:0-20991 GCA_036023655.1 Nannoperca australis | reverse complement strand
AACTAAAATAACTCAACTAAAAAGCAGGCAAAATGATTTACCTCGACTAAAATTAAGATAATCTACACGTGATCAGAACAAATATACATTTAACCAATTAACTACTACTAGTTTATTTATGTTATATGAGGTGTAAGACATGAATGGAGGGGGCGGGGGGGGGTTGCATGGATGATGAAAAAGAAACCTTTGAAGGAGTGACGTGTTTTTTAAAACAGTTTAAAGAATGGCATAGCTCATGAGTGATTAGTAAACTGTAAAGCAGCGCCTTATTGAGTCTGGTCGTCTAATCTTAACTCAGTAAACAAAAACGTTGACCCTGGATGAGGGAATACCTGATCCCAGTTTTAAAGTGTTGGTTCACTCAAATAAAACAACAACACTTCTTTTCCCTCACTTGCCTCCAGTGGTGTCCAGCTACACAGATAGTTTTGGTTTAATTGGTCCAGGTTTTGAGTCATTTGTCTCACATTTCTGCCTCCACTCCAATACAACTGATAACAAACTACTTTTAAAACTATTTGGCAACATGTCTGATTGACACGCGCACACACACACACACACACACACACACATAAATATACTATGTATACAATTTGGTTGAATGGACCCCTTTAATATAGCATCAGAAAATAAAGTACACACTCCTCCTTTGCTCTGCACCCATGATTTGTTCTTTTCACCCTCTGATAGCGAGGTATTATTTCTGCACTACAGAAGGCATTATAACGGTTTTCTATTTCATTTTTTTTCTCAAAGCTGTTTTGATCAATACAGTAGCTGTGTAAAAATGGATGTTTAGGGCTATTAGATGTGGGGTGAAAGTCAGAATAAAGCCGTGAAAAGGAAACCACCATATAAGGAGATTTTGTTTCAGCCGTCCTGTTTTTGCAGGGGAACATCTTAGGCCTAATAATAATAATAGTACTTTTTAGCAGTTTTCATTAATCTAACTGTGGTGGTGTTGTCATTGTGCTGCAGATGAGGTTTTGTGTGAGAATTAACACTCACCTTGACCTGTGACTCAATTACGCATAAAATTCTAATTATATAGAGAGATTATAACATTTTTAAATATGATTGCAGCATTTAATACACTTTAAAAGTTGTACGTGCCGGTAGACTGGCTGCTTTTTTTTTTTTTTTTAACAACGTTCCTAATTAAAGCTTAGAGAGGATTTGTCATCACTGTGCTTCAAGCATGTCCTAATTCTCATTTTCATAAAACATCTGTGAAATAGTCTATATTTAACGCATGTGATGGCTATTTTATGCACTTTTTATGCTTGTCTCACAGACATCTTCACGTGCTGAGTATGTACCATCAGCACAGCCAAGGGACTCAAGCACCCTTTTCAAACATCGATGAGAGCAGAGAGGTAGTGTGTGCCCTGATATATGAGAGAGAGACGGACAGAGAGAAAGAGACAGACAGGGAAGGGAGAGGAAGGGGATGAAGGAGAGTTGAAAAATGATTCCGGACTTTGTCAGGGAAATCAATTGAGAATCACAGACACGGGCAGCAAATTGGGTGATAAGGCCCCTGTGTCCTCCCCCTTCTTAACGAGAAGCACTGATGCATGAGGGTAAATAAAAGAGACATCTCTCTCTCTCTTTCTTTTGTTTTCTCTCGTCCACACACTCTCATTCTTCTAGCTGCTCTGTTGCTCGCTTTTTGTCATTATCTGAGTGTCTTCTATCTCTTCCTCTCTCCGTATCAATACATTTATGCATGTTAATAACAAGTGACAGGATGACAGGACACCGCTATGACTCCAGTCCCTGCATGTGCACACTCACTGTGCACGTGTGTGCAAGGATGTATGTGAGAGGCCTATCCTCTGTTCCCAGGTTTGAGTGAGGGCGACCAGAGGTTGTGGCGGCGTATGCCCGTACTTTGTGTCGAACAATGCGAGCAGGCAGGCAGGCGCAGCTCTGAGGTATTCTGCAGGTGTCGCAGAGAAGGACCCTTCTGTAGCAGTGTGTCTTGGACCCAGTCTCCACAAAGCTGCCTCGCCTGCTGCCAGATGGACCCATGCTTTTCCCCACACTCTTGCTCTCACAGCTAAGACCTAGGCTTTTCTCCCTCCTTTTTTTCTCCCCCTCCCTACAAAAGAAAAGCGCTTTGGCTGAAAGAAAACCACAGCTGAATTTTATGGTGCCGCTTCTTTTGCCAAGCTGATTTTACAATTCAAAAGGACAGAGTGCATGGAAATGCTGTTTTCGAGCTGCGTTGTCGCTACGCCTTTTTAGATGCAAGTTTGCATTGGCAGATACGTTTGCCACACTAATATTTCCCTTCCCAGTGTGAAATCTTGATAATATCCGGACTTGCACAGAAACACAGCTCAGAGTGTGTTTGGAGTGTGCTTGGAGCAGATTTTCTGGGGTGTAATTCCTACAAGGCCTCAATAAGGTGACAGCAGTGTCAGTGCTAAACGTGATCACACCGTCTTCAGACATCATGAGTTACACATCAGCCCGTGTGTGTGTGTGTGTGTTTGGTAGTAATGTGTATGCCAGTGAATTTGTGCCAGCACACACACAAATACTGGCACACATTCTTTATCACTAAGCACAAAATTCAAAGTCTTAACAATGCCCTCCCCCTTACCTTAAATAACTGAACGAGGTGCAACACAACTTCACTCGCACAGCCTCGACACCTCGCACTGAGCAGAGGGAGCGCTCGCTGACTCCGGGGACAGAATTAACATCCAATTTCCCACTTCTCATTACAATTCAATAAAAGCCAATCTGCTTTTACCTTTAGAGCACTGTTTTGGGTGGATGCTTTCAGGGGGCCCCACTCCACTCTGAGCCCAATTAAGAACATTTAAACATATTAAAATCTCCCAAGCTCTTCACTGTCCTGATTACTGCTTAAATATAATCTGCTTTTATATCTCTCCCTCTGCCTCTTTGACTCATTTTTCCTCTAAAATTCATCAGTGATGATTTTTTTCCCTCTAGAGGATATTCAGGGTCGGGCGAGTAAGTATCTCTACCTTTCATGCAAAGATATTGAATTGCCATGTGGAGAGTGAACTCTGTCTCACACTTTTTCACACATAAGCTCTATTTGTACGGGACCAGTATTACCAGGGGACCTCATGCGACTTAGAAATGATGCCACTACGTTTGAGTTTTGCGCTGCGCATTTGCACAGGAGAGAGATGTCTGTATTTTACTCATATTTACTGACAACCCCCGGATATAATGTCAGGTCTCTGTTAAGAAGAAAAACAGGCATTGTACGTGCAAAGAGACACTCCGGTTTGTTGCTGTGTGGGATGAAGCACGTTACCAAAAGCAGTTTGATCGAACTTTGTTGCTGTGTGGGATGAAGCACGTTACCAAAAGCAGTTTGATCGAACTGTGCACAACCACACTGTTTGGGAAAATAAATAAGATCTGTACAGGACTTCGGTAATGTCAAAACTTTCAGTTATTATTGTCAGCGCAGTCTGCCATTCTTGACTGAGAAGTCAAGTTTTGGGACGCAAAAATAAAAGTTTGGAGAAAAAAATCACCCAAATCACAGAGATGACTGATTTGTACAGGAATATTTTCATATGTGTGTTTGGTGAAATAGTTTTTTAATTTTTTTATTTATTTACAAATTCCAGACATCGCATATCAGGAATTGATGGACGGTGGGAAGGTCACAGCCATCTAATACCATGGTCACTTGCCAACAAAGAATTAACACCTTTAATTCATATATTCATGAACCGTCTGAGGGTCTGACTAACACCTGAAGCAATCATTACCATCCCTTAAGGTCTTTATGTCATGGAAGTGTTGTTCACTACTCCAGTAAATAGGACGAACCTTAGATGAGACTTGCAACGGGAGATCGTTTAGTCTCCTCAGCTCATTGAACCCTTTGGCTCAGATATGAGCCAGAAAGCTAACGTTATGCTAGCAAGATTTTAAGTCAATAACATTGCGTACAGTTGACAAACAGTAAATGTACCAAATGATCGGCCAAGTGTACAGTTGGCCGCAGCCTGAAGTAGCGAGTTGAATAACGAATGGATGTGACAGGACCACTTATGTGATACAAAGGATCAGTAAGTTCAGAGTGTGTGTTTCTCCCTTTTCTTCTCAATTTCCCTTTCTTCAGCTACATCCCAGACATCCGAGTTGTCATATTCTCCAAATAGGTTAAAAGAAAGTCACTCTGAAGTCACTCATTGTTGTAATTACATGTTAGCTTGTTAACAAATTGTAAACGGGGGCTTTGACTGCGTCTCAGTTACTATGGTTACTCATTAGGCATATATTATATGAACAGTGGCAGTTTCACTGGAACTACTTAGTAGATGTCCATTGTCAGGAATTAATGTACACCCTGCAGCCAATCAGAATCGAGTATTCACTCAGACGGTGGTACAAGATAATGTCCACCCTCAGCCTCTCGCCCTGTTGTCCTATCAGTTTTGATGAGGATATACCATGCATAGGTGAATATTGATGTGTAGAAATATTTCATTGTCATTCTGTCACATCCATCATGGCAAATCCACTTTGCTCATGTCCATCACCAGTATGCCATCTGATGGGCATGGCTAAATGGGCCACAAGTCACATCCAAGTGTGGCGTCAAGCTGAGTGCTCACCCAAACGCATGTTAACCCCTTATTTAGATGGCACTGATATTAAGTCCTTTGTAATGATTTCTAAGACAATATTACATATTATTAAGTCTGTGCTGAGAAAATATAGGCTTGTTATTAAAGTCTATGTTGTTTTAATGAATTAGCAGATAATATTTCAGAAAATATACATCATGCTAAAATATCCCACAGTAGTATATTTTGGCAGATACACATGATACTATGATTCTATATATAAAAATCTTTATCTTCTTCTAGATGCACAGTTTCCATCTTCATGCAGCCATGACAGATGGACACAGCGTTCTATTAAAGCCCAGTCAGTGACTCAGCAAAGTTCATTCACACATCTTTGCAAAATGGGCAGCGCTACAGACTCAGTGACCACTCGTAGGGCTAGTTGGTGAACTACTGTAGTTGCCGGGCTAACGGCTAAGATGCTAGCAAGCCAACAACATGCTAGTCAATCACAGTAGGTCTCTGAGCTTCTTTCTGTTTTTTGCCGTGCTGTCATTTTGCTTTCCAAATTATACATCATTTCATTCAAAAAGAATAACTGAACAGGGAAAAAGGTTCCCAGAGTTCGTAACTGACAGTTAGCAAGCTTATTAGCACTGTCGCTATTGGGACAAAGTTTACACAGTTTATTCAAATATGGTAAATGGTACGTCTGAGCGACATGACTTATACATTTTCTCAATATTTTTGGGGGGATGCGCTGCGATATACAATATGTATGTCGATATACACATTTTCTCTAAAATAATATACCATACATTTTCAATGTTTCAGTTTTCATCTTCTAGATCATAAATAACTATATATCACAATAAACTACATATCAAACTCTATATAAAATTCTAATTATCACAACCTTACCTCTAGCATACTACTTACCCCTGGTGTAGCGGAAACACAGACATCTCAAATATGACGATGTGGTGCTTTTATCCAAAGCTTTTTACAAACCTCTGCAACCCATGCCTCTATTGTGACGCAGTTTATACTCCCAAAAGAGGATGTTGCAGCAACGCTAATAAGTTACGATATCTTTTTCCATTCTGTTCCCTAAAAGGTCAGAATTGCCATTATGGCTTGTTATTGTGGTGAGGTTTTGTGTGTTTTCAGGTGCAGTGTGCAGATATATGTCATGACACATGTTAGGAGAAATCCATAAATTACATTCAGTCCCTGTATAAAACTTGTCCCATTTGCATGGGGTTTTAGTTGACAATGGATTTGATGCTATTTGTATTAAGATAGATATTATGTTGATTGCTCATGTGTTCCCACTTAATGATATTCACTTAAGTGTAGGTAAGCACACAGTGTGAGATTTCAGATGTGGATTGAGACTTTCATAGGGTTTTCCGGTGTCTCTACTTTCATGTCTTATGACTTATTCAGTAATACATTTTTAATCAAAGCCGAACACTGAAACACAGGCATCCTAATGTTAGGCTAAAAGCCCATAACATTTGGGCACGTCAAATAAAACATGTACTTTTTATCTGAAAAAGTGGGCAAAAGGGTTTGATCATGATCACTTCTTAAATGGGGTGCTCCAAAGGTCACACTTACTGTACTGACAGTTGCTGGGAAATGACCCGTTGTTGTAGCCCCACTGAGACGAAAAAGCACATTCTGCAGGTACATCTGCTCACTTAAAGACAGCCAAACTTCACAACGCCTAATTCAGAGATGTGTGCACGCCAACTATGTAAAAAAAGGCATCTTAAATTATACCATACAAACTCCAGAGTCTCATTAATATTACGGGGACTATTATTTGACTTCATTTAATTTAATTTCTCCGTCTGAGTGGGGACAAACGTTGCAGGAGGGAGGAATTATATGGTGTGCAAATCACATTTTAGGGTTCAGTGTACAAAATAACTACTGAATTGTTTTAACCTTTCCTTCTACACTTCTCCTCTGAGCTTTTTAGAAGTATATATTTGTTTGTTTTATGACCATCCCTCTCTTGTCTGGATTCATTTGTTGAGGCTTTACAGCGTTAGACCAATGCATGTAAACCGGAAACAATCAGCTGTTATCACTATTCAGATTTTGTATACTTTTCTTACTAAGAGTCTAAACTAAAATTCAACTACTTTTTTTTGCCACAGCATACAGATTTATTATGTAAACCTATGTTCTTTGCCCAGATCAGTTTCCAAAATGGAGATATTTTATATATATGTAAAAAAAAAATTTATGATGTGTGTCTACATCCAACAGTCAGAATGCTGTTGTCTCTGTCTACATAGATGAAGAACGTCTTTGCATACAGCCATTGAAATCACCTTATTTTAAACTGTATTACCATAAAGCAGTAATGTAAATGGCTGCATTTATATAGTGGTTTTATCCAAAATGCTTTACAATTTCCCTTATTCACTCACACATGGCAGCAAGCAGCCATACAAGATGCTGGTCTAACCATCTGGAGCGGTTTGGGGTTCAGCGTGTTGCCCAAGGACACTTTGGCATTATAGACAAGAGCAGCTGGGGATCGAACCACCAACCCTGTGATTAGTAGACGACCCACTTTACCCCAGAGTAACACCCACCGTCGTAAAGTCACTGTTCAATCACAGACTGTCACAGTAACAACAAGACAACCCAACACGAAAAGAGCGCCAGACTTCAGTTTGTAGCCCACGTTAGCTAACTAGCTAATGTCACCGCTAACATCAAAGTGTAGCACATCAAACAGCTTAAAAACTACAAATAATTGTCAGTTTAGATTCTGTTCGGCTTGTAAGCAGTGCAGGGACGTTCCAGTGTTGTGTTGCCTCTGTACCATTTTTCTGTTAAACAAATAAAAGTATACCAAATATAAGTCCTATGCATGTTTTAACACCACAGTAGCAGAAATAAGACATTAGGCCTACCTGCAAACGATCTAAATATTTAAATAAATTTGCAAAATAATTATTACCCTAACAGGCACTAAAAGTAGTCTATCAACCAAACTGTAGCAGTGAGTCTCGTCAAACAGGAGTATCCACAGGCTAACAAGCTAACAGGCTAACGAGCACCAATCTGCTGTCTGACTCTGATACGTGAACAAATCTGGCAACGCCCAAAGACCTCTTTCTGTATTCTTTGGCAGTAGTTTGGCATGTACAGGAAGTGAGGGCAGAGAATATAAGGTCAGGTCAGTCAAGCAGCACCTTCCTATTTTTTTTCAATAATGCAAAAATATTAACAATAAATTAAACAATTTTAGTGTTTTAGGGAATTTTGTTGTAGATCTTTAAAATGGTTCTCTTTCTTTAAACCAATAGTTTGAATTTTGTTGGTTTCATATCATCTGTGAGAAATCAACAAATCAATAAAAAGTAATTCAACGTGCACAAGATTATTGAAAACAAAACGATAAAAAGTGACCACAGAAGCGACTAATGACTCCAAGGGGGCAGCTTGTGTCTAAACATTTTACTCATCATTATAAAAGACTTTTATTTCCTTGTGGCTTTTACTCTATATATCAAGACGGAGGTCATTGGCTCTCACATTAAAGATTCATAAAACCAGTACTAGGGAAATGGAGAATTTATGAAACACTCACTCTGCCTGCTTATTACTGTAAAATTGCTGATATGCTGGTGGGTGACAGTATAAGAAAATGATGATACATTTCTGCATACAGAAGCCACTGGAGATGCAAAAGAGTTGTGTGGAGCACTCGGTAATGGAGGGCATCAGAGTAAGCGGATAAGTATTTCGATGCTAATATCGCCAACCTGACGATCTCACATACAATACCAGTTTTACACTCCCCCACCACCACTGTGTATGGTGGATCATTATGCATGGAAATGACTGGTGTCTGAGAGAGCTTGTTTAAACTGAGAGAAAACAGAAGAGTGGCTGCACTGAGGAGAGATGGAAGGATGGGATAGATGAAAAGACTTAACTGTTTACTGTCAGTGAGGTGAGATAAATGTTTGAAGGAGATAGATGGATGGGTGCAGGGAGAGAGGACGGGGCAGATAAGTTAAATGACCTATATATATGTGTAGTCTTACTGTTTATGAAATGGAACTAATGGTGTCAGAGGTGGGATCTTCTGTCTTCTCCTCGATATGGGAAATCTCTTTTTCCATTCATATGAATATGGCTTGATGGTGTGTTTGTGTGTGTGTGTGTCCATTTCTATGTACTCTTACACACTTGTGTTTCAGTGGATACTGTAGGTGTGTGTCCATCTTTGTTTATGAGAGTATTTGTGCCCATTGTGTGTGTGTGTGTAAAAATTAATCAAAGTGGGGGCGATGATGAACAGTTTCTGTAGAATTCTGTCAAAGGTTAAGAGCTAGTTATTTTTAAGAATGACATGAATCTCGGGGAGACAGTGATTGCCTAAATGACCACTGTAATTACCAATTACTTCTTGAAGCAGAGAATATATTCACGGCATGTAGCCAGCTAAATACAGACAGGCATTAGCCCATTTACGTACTAATGCACATAATTTAGATCCTGAAAAGGGCAGATGGGAACACAATGGAAAATATAATAGATACCGTCTAATATCATTCCAAAAAGAATATTGGATTCATAGGAGATGAATATTACTTTGTGTCAGATTGTTTTTCCATAAAACATTCAAAATATATTTCATCTTTCTTGCTCTTGTTCTTGCTTTTCTCCCTCCCTCTCGTTCCCTTTTGTATGCCGCCACCGCCGCCATGCTGTGATCGTTAACGAAGGGTACTGCAAAGGAGACTTGTGTGGAGACACTTGGCTGTTTGGCAGGCTGTTATCCCCCCTTCTGCATTAAATGACAATGAGGGCTTGACACATTTCACACAACTAGCCCGGCATCACGCACTAGTTACCTGGCCTTGTCTGTGGCACATAGTTCAGAAGTTAAACTTTCACAGTGACGCCCACAAACAACAAAAGGGGCGCAAATCAGAGAGAATATATATCGTTCAGATCCAGACTTGATTCCTCTCTGTCACCCAGCAACCAGAGACGGGGGAGACAAGGGAAGTCGAGGAGGAGATGGGGACGGGGAGAACATAGGGAAGAGAGAAAAACAATGGCTGACAGGCCTGACTGGCGAAAGGATATTTACTAAATTAGACATAAACTGCAACGCTCTGCATCTCCGTCAAGGAACTTGTAAAGTCTCATAAATAAGTAAAGCAAAATGACAGAGATGGAGCACGCAAACAAATGTGGTGTACAAAATCTGACTGCAAGTGTGAGTTCACACTGCGTGTGTGTGTGTGTGTGCTTGGGATGTTTTTGGGTTTGGGATAATGAGTTGTCGTTTTGCTGCTCTTCTGCACTCAAAAACAACCTTTCCCCCTCTCTCTTACACTACATATTGCTCTCTTCCTCTCTACCCTCTTTTCTAACTCTCACTCTGTCACCTCTGCTATTGTCAGTCTTGCGAGTCCCTCTTTGGCAGGATAATAGGGACACATATTTGCTCCCGATGTAATCTTGTCTGTATTCTATCTGATAAATACTTGGAGGAGAAGCTGATTATTATAGTTGGCGGTGGGGATCAAAGGGAGACGCGCCGAGAGAGGGGCAAGTGTTTTGAATCCAAACTTTGAGCATATGACTTCACCCTCCTCCTGCTCCCCTCACCGCTCGCTCGTTGCAAAGTCATGTCCGCGCCGGCCGCGACCCGTTTGAAAGGGATTAGTTTATTCCATGTGGGGTTCTTCTTTAGCAAGTGCTGGCACTACATAGAAAGCAAATCCATAGGGGCCCTGGGATTCACATTGTAATGGTAGTAATAGCTATGGGGAAAAAACACACTCTCGCTTCTGAGCTGCCCTCTCTCCGCCAATATATTATCTCACCCCCTTCATCCATACACAGCCCCATCACAGAATGTGTCAGGATTTAAAACGGGACAGGATATTTTTAAGTAGCAGAAACAAAGTGTGTTGACTGTTTATTTCTTTCACTTGCTTCCTGTCATCTCTTGCCAAAGCTGTTTAGGAGCAGCATTGTCACTCCTCTCTTCGCCACCGGCTCCATACTCTCACTTCTTCTTCTTCTTTTTTTCTTTATCTTTAAACAATACCTGCGTTTTACAGTAGCAGCACTTTTTCAGCTGTGTCTTTATTTTTCCTTCTCTCTTTTTTTTTTGGCATCGTCACATTTGTTGGCAGTTGTCTTCAATAGTTAATGCCTCAATGAAAAGGGGTGACAAACAACAAACCGTTGCAAAAGAGAGGTTTGTTTGTTACATTTTGGAAGTGAATATGCCTTTCTACACCATGTGCTTTAACTCTATACTAGATACCTTTCAGCATGCAAAAGTCCATCACAGGGGTATCTAAAGTGGTCATTATCATGTTAAAATCATTTCTTCCTGCCTTCTTAGGCTCTGACCTTGCAGTTCCTTGCACTGGCTTGGGCCTTTTTGTTTTTTTGATTGCTTTTGGTCACAAGCGAGACTTTTTCGTACATATTTAAAGTTGAATTCATTAATGGCAAAAACTACCTTTTCTCAGTTCAACACACTCTGTTTTAATGTTACAGTCTTGTCTAGAAGGACCAGGTGCGGATTGTGGCTAAAGATACCTAATGTTAGTGAACTTTAGCTGTATTTTGCTGTCTAGCGGACATTACTGCTGTACTCGTGCAACTGTTACACTGCACATTTTACCATTTACCATTATCATGCATTTGTCATTTGTGGCTACAGGGGACGTCATGTTATAGCCTAAAGCCTTGTTCGGATTTTACAAGGGAAGGTGGACTAAAATAATAATTACTAGAGCGTCTCATTTCAGTCCCCTGTGTAGACAAAACATGCCGCTTATGATCATGGACTGTGTGTACCAGCATATGTAAAAATTCTGGGAGCACATTTTCCACATTATCAGTCTCAAAGGTGAAGGGCAGGATTCTGTGAACACTTTAAAACTGTCATGTTCACCAGTTTTATCTTCTCACATGTACATTTATTCTGTTTTTCATTGTCTTCTATAAACTAAATTAAATATTGTTGTGTTTCAGATTGCTGGTCGGACAAAAGTCAGAGACATAACCTTGGGTTCTGAGACATTTTTCATAGATTTCCAACATTTTATAGAGTATGATTAACTGAGAAAATAACAGAGTCATTGTTATCATATCAACATATTCAACCATAAATTAATTTTTAGACTTGTTTATAATTTATTAATCATGTTGTGTGATCACATTATGACCTTTGCATTCTTAATAATCAGTTATCTGTTATGTTGGTGATGTGATTTGGAGCTGAATCTTTTTTATCTATGATACACGATAAGGGTGTCTAATTAATGCATGTAATGCGACCGGAAATTGAGTAAAATGATCATTTTAGTGCAATTCATCTAGAAATAAGTAAACGTGAGAACAGTGTTACCACTGCAGATAAGCGCGAGTACAAAATACTAACCCTGATATCCATGAGCACAGAAGTAAGCGGTGGCTGTGAAGCCATGGCATTTGAATGACACATTGATGGCCACGGCTTGCACGTGGCATGCCAAGAGTCCAGAAGATAGAACCAGTCTGGATCGGAGCGGGCCAAGAGCTTAGTGGGGAGTCCACAAACTGCTGAAAGCTGACATTTGTGCCTCCAGGAGGTACGCAAACAGGGATAGACAGACAGTCAGATCCAACTACCCCCCCACCCCCAACCCACCCAGTTGTCTTCATCTCTCCATCAATCTCATTTAATTGTTTTTCAATTGGAGATGTTGTACATACATAACTCACTGTACACTTTTGTTGTCCTCCGTTCTCTCCAGCAGAAGTGCCATCTTGCGAGCGGGCCCCGGCGCAGGCTGTCTGGGGGACGGTGGGGAAACTGCTGATGTGCTGTGGATCGTTTTTTCCTCCAATAGCGCTGGAGTTCATTTAATGGGCTCAGGTTCTTGTTAAATCACGCAGACTGATTGCTTTTATGTACTACCGCACTGACTTTTCTATTTCGCCACAAAATAAACAAAGTGTTTAAATATTGAGTGCAGGGAGGGATGAAAGTTGTGTCTGAATGTTAGAACATGGACAATCATAAAATCTAATTTTCTGAAAAGAACAAAAGGAATCACTGTATGAAGGCTATATTTGATGATAGCAACATATCCTCAGATCCCAAACCAATATCTTTTATGAGAACAGGAAAAAGGGATTAATGAAAGGGATTATGTCTTACTCTGGATCTTTAAGGTTTCTGTTGTTACTTTAAACCCAATTAATAGAACATGTATCACACAAAAAAACAATATGGGTTGCTTGCTACCAAGTACAGTACAATAAATAATAAAGACTGTGAGAAAACAGTACTTGAGTATTGCAATATGTTAAGCATTAGCATTCTAACAACCATCTGTTATTAAAAAATAAGAAAAAGCCTCCTGCTAAAGCGTCACTGATAATATGCAATACACTGAAGTTTAATTCTCTGAAAATAAAAGCATCTGACACAGCATCAGCCTAAGGTCACTAAACACCCAGCACATTTATTAGCAACACAAATGTAAGCACTCTTCAAAAAAGAGCAGCTTTAATATTAATGTAAGCCACCAGGTAGACAACATCTTTACCGTCTCATCTACGGATCCCGTCATTTAGAAGAATCCATTATCCATCAATGCTCCAAAGGTCTGATAAATGACAGAAATGTTGGGAAATGCCAGAGACAGTATGTTTCCCGACAAACACAATGAACACCTAAACATGTCAATTTTGTTGTCATTCTCTAATGAATGAGAAAAGACTTCCTTTCGCCAACGGTTCACTTATTCTTTTGAGACATAACATGTGCACGAGTTCATGAATTGTTTAATTCAAATGATTTTTTAGAGGCCTGAAGAAGTGATGGAATCCACGAAAAAAAAAACATTTGTACATTTAAACATTTTAAACATCTAAGCCGACCATCCTGATTTTGACTGAGCGTTGTTCAGCTATACATTTTTCATTAAGTTAAGAGTCAGTAAAGTTTTAATTGAAGCCATGCTTGTTGTAATCATTTGAAAGCTTGTGGTTTCATATGATGACTGTGCTGCACGTGTAAAAGCCCAAGTTACTATATATTTATATCAACTATTTAAAATATCCAGTCTAGTTTATATCATATAACTAGAATATTCCACATCACCTGAACACTTAATTCCTCCTAATTCCAAGTTATTGTTCATTTCCACTGTCCTGTCTTAATACAGTCTAACTGCGGACTCACTGAGGGTTCAACAGAGTGGGATCTGTGTGATCAACAGAGCTGTTCTGCATGGTGCCAACCAGCACTGATGACTTTCACAAGGATGCTTTCCAACAAAATTATGCAGTGCGCCATGAAAGTGGTATGCATCCACTTTATCAAGGACTCTTTGTTTTATGCTGTTGCTTGCCATGTGTCATTGACTTTAATGCCTTATAAATACCACTGATATATTAAATTGGTATTACACTGCCACATTTTTTATCATCTCTGAGCTTGTTTCTGGCACTTTTATATCAAGAGGGACTGAGAGAAAAGAAGGAAAGATGAAAAAGGTTCAGCCGTTACTTATTTATTTTTTGGAGAAGGCTGATGGTGAGTTCTGTTCATTTCACTCAGGGCACTTTGTGTTGATAGCTTACTGTGCACATAAGAAGCGTGCGGTGCTAGAAATAATTGTTCTTTTCATGGTAAGAAAGGCCATATCAATTAAGGGTAAATAGCCTCCTTAGTTATTACAGTACAACTCAGTGGTATGCCGTCAATTCTACTCTGTTCCCCTGCTTTTTTTTTTTACTGTCTGCGCACAAACTGTATTTAATCCTTATGATGTTGTTCCCAGCATTTAATAAGAAAAATACTCACAAAATGGGCTTATTTGTGAGTCATCGTGTAATGGCTGTGCATGGAAAAAGAGGAGATTTAAAAAAAAGTGTTCAAAGAAATTACGCGGCAGTAACAGTTGGTCTTGTCTATTGAGGGTTGCACCCGCCTCTTTGTTTTTTTTCATTTTGCTCTGAAGCTTAGAGGTATACTGTAGGCCTATGATTTGTCATTGTCTGGGGACTTGATCTTGAAAGGAAACCGTCATATTGTAAAGAAAATAAGCATCTAGAAATCATTAGAGAATACAGGCACATGTTTGAAATATCTACAAGTAGGTTCCTTCATTGACATAATGTGATTGATATTCTCAAACATTTGCCTCAAAAATAGACGCGTTTATTATTACCTTGCAGATATTTTTTTTAATCTCTGCGTTTCATATGGGGGTTGATACTGTACATTCTTCTCTATTTCATAATTTATATGCAACACCAACATTCCTCTGGCCCAGTGTTTGATATTCAGCAATATGTCTAATGTATGTGCAGAGTGCCTAAGCTAACACCATATCATAATAAAGACATCAGCAACCTGAACTAAACTCAATCCGCTGTATAATTGAGTTTCAACAGACGTAACATTAAACAAGTAGAAAAGATACAACTCACAGGGTAAATCAGCTCTCATCTAATTGTTAGAATTAGGTCATATATCAGTCAGAGCAGTGATCTCGGGAGCAGGGGGATGATCATTATTACCTGTATTAATGGATGAAGAGGAGTGATAGTGTTTCATGATGGTAATGGCCTTTGACCCCACTTGTATGTTCCTGTATGGAGCTGGATCGAGATGAGTGGTTTGACGGCCAAGAGTGGGAGGAGGAGAATCTGAGAGATGAAGAGGCGATGCGATTTCTGATTAGTTTCTGTTTCGCACTGGCAGAAGGATTCTGATGCTTAGCTTGGTGTGACACTATGGTATATATAAATCTATAAAACAAATCCACCCTTGTTCTATTCAACACACTATAGGCTCATTGTTGGTTGGTATAACCTGTGCTAAACTACACATATATATATATATATATATTTATACACACACACATATATGACATTTTAGCTGTTCTACTTTTTATATTTATGAAGTAAAGGATCTGGAAATGTAACTTAAGTATAACAAGTTAAAGCTTAATAGTGAATAGTTTATACTGTTATATTGAATTATAACAACTTCATCAATATGTAAGCAGCATTTTAATGTTGCAGCTGTTGTAGCTGGTTTGAATCACTTTATAACCTGCTGGGCAGTTTAACACAGTGGTTCTACTTGTGACCTCTCATAACAAGTTATGGCCTTTCCCTTCATGGATTGTTTAATTCAAATGATTTTTAGAGGCCTGAAGAAGTGATGGTATCCAAGATTTTCGACATCTAAGCCGACCATCCTGATTTTGACTGAGCGTTGAACTAAGCAGTCAGTCACAGTCTGGAGTGACCATGCTTCAGTCTGAGAAATGTAACAGCACAGAACGTGTCTACGTCTGGTAAACTGTTGTTTCTCGAGCCACTGCAGTAGGGTGGGACACTGTCATGTGCTACGCTGCTACATAAATTTAGTTACTTTGTCTTTTACTTGCCATTTTGCAATCAAGTTGTTGCAGTAACTACGCAGATTTTGTATTTTCACATCATATTAAGCATTTTAGTGATCTTTATATATTAAACTGGTAAAACGATAAATACAATATGTGTGTTGACTAATGAGTCTCTTGTACATTAGATGCATACAGCATGTGAAAAGATGAGGCAGAGTGAGTATTTTCTGCTCAGTGTGACTGAAGTTCCAAGTGTCCAGGGAGAAAGAAGGTCAGGGATTAGAAACGAACAAGACCTTGGTCTCATCACTACATTTCTGTCCAAGTATTCAGGCTGTAAGCATATGATTGACTGGTGCCAAGACTGGCCTTATGCTTTTTGTCATCTTGCCAGCTGCAACATCCCCTGGTAGGCCCAAAATGATGCATCTTCTTTGATACATTCTTAAGTACACATCAGACACAGTCAAATATTAATCTGCCATGCTTGCGGCCAAACAACATCTGTCTCAAAACATGAACTAACATTCCCAGTTTTTCTTTTTTGGCTCGCAAGAATATGCCCCTCCAACTTCAGAACATCTATCCGCACAGCTATGCGTGCATTTATTTACCAATTCATAAAAATTCAAATACTCAGAATAAAATGTAGCAAACAGAAGAGGAACCATAAGCATGAAAACATATCAGATTTATTCTGCCTGCCTTGTTTACCGGTTCACGGAACACTGCATGCAAACAGAATGCAAATGCATTTGATTGAATCAGGTGATGCTGAGGTAATTGTATTTGGAGAAATGTCCAAGATTTTTTTTCATCATTATCAGTGGGGGGTTTTCTTTATGAAATCCATCTTAAACAAAAGCTATCATCACTCCCGAGCCTTGTGATCTTCCTTTGTCACATGCGGATGTGGATGCGTCTTTAATTTCCTTTCAATTAAAAGTAAATACACGCCTTTATTTTTTTCCCCCACTGTGAAATCCAAACAAGAGGAGTCAACATGAGCAGACAGGTGAGGAATATTCATTTATATCTGCCTGCCATTTTTCCTTTTTTTTTCATTGTTGATGCTGATGATGTGATTCAACAGGCAACACTGTGCCTGCATGCCTTCTATCAAACACACCCACGAGTTTGTAACCAAAAAAAAGAAAACCTCCCTGCTGGCTTGTCTTGTTCAGAGCTGGATGGGAAAGACAAACAAACACCAAACAAGTGCAACACAACACAAACTTTACTTCATCATTAAATGGCTGTTAATCCACGTCTCCTGTAGCTACAGTTGCTTTGATCAGAGCAAAATTGTCACGAAGACGCAGCTTTTTTGTTTCTTATTGTCTAGCTGATCGTCATTGTAGATATGAATGCATACGTCAGTATTCCTTATTGACAGCCACTGCTGTGAATTAGTTTTAATCCCTGTTACTTTCCATTATAGACTTATTGTTATTGCTGTTTCGAATATATTTTGGAGTTGTTTGCATTCTCCTTTGATGGAGCTTAGCGGAGTAATGAATAATGTAACTAATTACTTAATTACTAAGTAGTAATTTGTTACAAATGCAAGTAATCAGTAATTAATTCCACTTTTCTGATAACTTGCCCAACACTGACTACTGGTGATGTTACTGCTAGTACTACCACTGCTACTCCTACTTCTGGAGTCAGAACCACTGTCCCTGCTATTAATACAGCTACTAACACTTTTACTAGTACAATTGTTGCTGTTGCTGCTGAACAGGATCCACTTCGTAGATAGCAAGTCCAGATACTTTGTGTTTTCTTTGCTAAAAGCCTTTTCCACTTTTAGCTTCTGCCCCAGAAACTGCATCCACAGTTGAAGCATTAAGCAGAAAACAACAGCACTGTATTGCATTTTCTCATTCCACATCAGGAAAGACACTGGTTTACCTTAAGTAATACTGAGTCAAGGACTTGATTGAATTTCACTGATGTCATTACGAGGTCACATTTCAGTGTGTAATATGATATAAATTTTGTTATCCCACCCCTCCTCTCTGTCTCTCCCAGCCCTGTGTGGTGGACTCTTGTTTGTGCTTTTAAGCTAGCCTGGTTCATTGTGCCCTACACATGATGGATGGTCCCATCCTTTACAAATGTTTTATTGCATCTGTCATTAGCCAAAGGTGGCGCGGGCATACCGTCACAATATGCGTGCACATGAACCCACCACACTGCACACACACAATTCAATCTCTTCTCTCTCTCTCTCTTGCACTTCTACATGTATGCAGCCTTTTGTTTAGACACACTCAAAGCTTGAATCTATGCAGTGCACCACAGCAGTGGACCCAGCTGTTGAGAGATGGAGGATTGCTGTGTATGTGTATTATGAAAGGTGTGGTAGAATACATTTGGATGCACACAGATGTCCACCCCTTCCTTCCAGGGTAAGTCACTGTACTTACTTATAAAGTTCAGTTCACTAGTCATGGTGAGTGCTGCTCAGTCTGAATAAAAATGTGTACTGTCTTTTGTTGCTCTGGGGAGCTTTATCAACTCCCAACATGACCCTGATGATGTCATCAGGGTCATGTTGGGAGTTGATAAAGCCAGTTTGGACTTGAAGGGCTACAAATGTATATTTACAGAAAGATGGCATTATAAACTCTGGATGTGGAGTTTGAATGACATAAGTCAAATAGTTTAGTGTGTTACCATGTTAAAATGGACTAGTATTAGTACCATACACGAAGTCCAGCTGATACTGGACTTTGTCATTATTTTTGCAGGTATTTTGTCATAAACCAATGATGATGGTGTTAGATTAAAACTCACCAAAGTTATTACAATGCATCCTGACGGGGACCTGAATGAATGTCAATCCTTCGACTAGATATTGACATATGTGACTGGGTAAGTGAAAACGTTGACCTACTTGTGGTGCTAGAAGAAAAGTCGGGGTGTCACCAAGTCATTAGCCTTCATTCTCTGGAGAGCTTGAACGTCTGTACAAAATTCCATGGCAATCCTTCCAATCGCTGCAGAGATATTTCACTCTGTACCAAAGAGGTTCACAGTGCCTTTCCTAGAGTCACGCAGCTAACGTGGCTAAAAAGCCTCAAAGAGGTGACTCAGCTAGAAAGTGACTTTACTGTAAAGGCTCAGATTAAAAGCCACTTTGCAGGAGCAGTTTTATCTTTAGAGTTTAAATATCTAATCATGCCCTTAGACCTGCTTCACGTCCCTCATGAGGTACCAGCATTGGCCTTGTGAAAGAGTTGGGGTGGCGGCTTATCTCTCCCCCGCCAACCTTTTCTCTCTCTTCCTGTCTTTCTCTTTAAGGCTGCTGCAGTAGCCTAAGGTGAGTTATAGAGTTACAGGGGCCGCAGCTTCTTCCTTGCTACTGTTTTGTTGTTTTGACCCTGCGCTGTCGGAAGAATTTTTGAATAACAGATCTTGCCGTACTGGATGTTTTTCAGAGAGGCCTCATGCAAAATGAATAGGGATGGCACATTTTATTGAAGTTTGATTTAAAGAGAGGAGGGGTGGGGGTGGGTGGGGGGTAAAAATGCAGGACAGAGAGAGGAAGAAAAGGCAGGAGAGAAAGAGGATCTTGTCATAAATTATTTTACTCATATTCAGCTCTGCCAATGTATGTTGGATTGGTAAATAATGTATCACCCCGGCGCATAATTAGGACAACAACACTATTCTTTTCCCTCACTCACGCTTCCAGATGACTATGTAGCTATTGTCTGATTTCTCCTCCTCTTTAATGGACGCAGAGGCCATCGCATTGATCTGTGAAAAAGGCTCACTAAATGTCCTTTAAGTGCTGCTGTTGCTCTTGCACTGTATGTGTGAACATGCACACGCATTGCTTTCATTTTTTAAAAATTGATGTTTGGATTTAAATGATATAGGTCATCATGTGAGTGCTCATTAACATTTAGACACCAAATAAGTGAAGGTAATGTGTCCTAGAACACAGGAGGCGCCCTGGTAATGTTTGTCACCGGTGATGTACATGTACATTGGCTTCGCAGATTCATTACAGCCTGAACGCAGCCGCCGTTGATTGTAATGCAATGTGACAAAATGCAAAGCGCTGTGAAAAGAAAAGAGGGAAAAAAAGACAGGAAAGAAGAGGAGGTTATTATTTAATACAGTATATGTGTCTGGGTGTGTGTGTGTGTATGTGTATGTGTGTGCGTGTCTTCCTCTCTCGTCTTTCTTCAGCAGGAGATAACACCTTTTGGAGGAACTGCCTTGAAGCATTATCCCCGAGACAGGATACATGGCTAATCTTCGGCTTTGAGCCATTACGCTACATTTATCTGTGACCCCCTCTCTCTTTATATCATTACATTTAAAGTCCATAAAAGTGTGTTTAGACAAAGATGAAGGCATTACCTGCTCAGAAACCCCAAGTGCTATTAGAGGCTTAGGCCCCTGCCGATGTGCACTGGATATTAAATATCCTTTATCTTAAACTCTCTCTCTCACAGCTCTCTGGGTAAGCTGATATCTCACTCTGCCCTGCCTTATATTGCCATAGGCATAATAAATACACAGATATCAATGGGCCAAGTTTGTCCCGGTCTCAAACGATTATGTGAGGCATGCCTCCCCTTTATGTAGTGGGAGTAGCAGGAGAGCTTTTATTTATTTCCGTGGGAGGCTAAGGACAGATATAGTTACAAAGTCAGACACAGTGGAGGAGCAGAGCGGGTTATCTGCTCAAGTGAGGGGGCAGGACAAACCACCCAGACCTCAGGCACACACACACACACACACACAGATGACAAACACCTCCACATACACACATGTATACAGTACTTACACACTACATTGCATGTCATAAAGAAACGTGCACACACGTACAGATTACGTGTCAGGAATTTACACATACACTACCGTTCAAAAGTTTGGGGTCACCCAAACAATTTTGTGTTTTCCATGAAAAGTCACACTTATTCACCACCATACGTTGTGAAATGAATAGAAAATAGAGTCAAGAC
>JAVQJD010032953.1:0-11695 GCA_036023655.1 Nannoperca australis | reverse complement strand
ACCGAACGTTTCAACACCACAAACCTCATCAGACACTTGAAGGTTATTCACGCCAAGGAATACGTTTTCAAAGCTAGCTAGCACCAAGGCAGAGAGAGAGCAGGACCTTTTAGCAACTCGGTTGCCGCTCACTCAGCTGTCAGCAGCAGACATTGCAATGACAGCAACCCTACCCTACTAATAGGTGGGCCACAGTCCAGGTCAAGACCCGGACGCCATCCTATCCAGATCTGGATCTATAACCGATAAATTGATAACTTATTGCATTTTAATGGAGCATAAAGTTTTACTAGCCTTTACGACACTGGTTTAGCAGCCCAGGAAACTCACAGACCAATTGCATGCTTTGCGTAACTCTACTCAGCCAATCAAATCTGTGCATTCCAAAAAACATTGCAAATTGAGTCATTGAGTGAGATATACACACACTTAGCACATTTAGCTTCTATTCAAATTTTTGTTTTATAAAGTTGTATTGATTTATTTTAGGAAAGCTATATTTAGAAGCTCTAAGCTGCTCCCAATAACCAAGTGCAGGCTGCTGAGATGTTGCCTGCCAATAATAAAGGCCACTAAATTCATGTTACTTTCTCATCACTCTTAATTTTAATACTTAATAAACAATGTTGTTAAGAATAGTTAAATAAACAAATAATGCTACATGATAAATAGAAGGCTTCAAATAGACCCTGTGATTGGTATTGGACAATACTGCTTATAGCAATCTGTGATTACTGCAAAAATCCTGACCGGATTACCTTTACTTCTCACAGGGCTATTTTATTGGTTTTCATTAGATGTTACAGATTGTTTGTCATTGCGTCCACTGGCAATAAAGACAAGTTCAGTTATACAGCTTTCACTGTAGAGTGTAAAAATGGGTATAATAAAGAAATAAATAAAGGTCCATTTTTACCAAATGCACTACTCAATCCATACTTGGTTGGTAATCTAGTTTAGGATGTACTGTAGTGACCAGGATCCAGGTAATGACAGTAAGAACCTATGCATTTGAACCTTTGAGCACATGTAAACACGGTTTAAAGGTGTGGCATGACCCACAAAGAGTTCCGGGACTGTTCAGCGTGGCTGCGAGTCCAAATGTGAGGGAGAATTGTCCATCCTGGGATCTCAGATCAGATCAGAGAATGCTCCAGTTAGAAATGGGCTTCAGGGCACGAAATACTTTGTGCGTGCAGTTGATGATGAAGACAGGTTATATGCACGCACAGTACAATTTTCATGTGCTTGCTTGTGCCACCATGTGATATGAATATTAGTACTGACCTTGATACTACAGAGCTGCATCAGCATAATGACCAGTCAACCCAAAGCAGACCAAAACCTGAGGGAAGTGGGAGGAGAAGGGTGACGTGTTACAAACCATAGAAACAAAAAGCAGAGGCCGTGAATGAAGCAGGAGAAAATCAAGTATGGCATTTGTATGCTCTTAAGTAAAAAAAAAAAAAGCATCATCATACTTTCATACTTGATCTTTGTCAGATAAAAAAAATGAATAATTGAGAAGGAGCAGAAGCACAGATGGAAACAAGAGGAAACAGAGAGACAAAGACACTTTGACCTCCACACAGGAGCATGGAGAACAGAGATAAACAACAATGAGCAGACAGAACCTCAGAGCATCTAATGATGTTCAACAAAAACATCTAATCAGTTTTCATGTGCATCTATGGATGGTCACATGGTTTGCAGTGCTGCCGTGAGAGGCAAGCCTGCAAAGGAAGACAATATTAGCAGGAATATGTTATATATTCCATTTTCTTTTCAGTGTGATCAATGTCAAAGTAACAGGCCTGTGTCTTGAGGACAACGTAGACTACGCCGATCAGCCAAAATGAACGAGAATGCTTTTGTATTTTGTTGTCATTGACTAATTATGCAAACGAATGTCAGATGCCCTAAATCATATTTTAAAAATAAAATCAGATTTATCTTCCTGCAGCAATATATATGATTAAATATCAGTGTATATGATGGAATACGAGCATTAGAAGGTGCCAAAGATCACAAAGTTTGGCCAGCCAGGGTCACCTGGCTTGCTACTCCATATCCTTGTGGAAAGCCCTGGTCACATGGTTATATGGTATTGCATACACATTGTGTTTTGGACTTTGGATAGCTGTCTCTTTTTCACCATGCACGTGTTTGCATCCCTAATTCTATTAATGTCTTTTTATTTATTGGAGTGTCACAGTCATGGAAGACTGTGTTAAGTTGTGTTAAATTGCCTATTCTGAATTGTTTTTACATAACTTTACATTTGGGCTACCAAAAATGCATTTTGGCCACCAAATTTAAGGGTTTGGTGGCCCATGGGGCCAGTGCTTAAAATATTAGCGTCAATCCCTGAAGGAGGTCAATTTTATTCCAAAATCAAACATTTGTTCAAATGTACTTAATATTCGAACTGTAAATATTTCTAAATGTCCAGTCTAAGGGCAACAGACCATTTGAAGCAGTTTGCCTTTTGATCCAGCAGAGGGCACTATCAGCTTTGCAAAACTAATTGAACTAGCTAAACTAAGCTAGTAATGTTATGTTGTTTGCTATAAAAATGGAGGAAACTAGCAGGCAAAGTCATCCTGTCAGCAATCCAGACACCAAAGCATGTGAGAAGCAGTGTGTGGAACCAAGAACTTTATTTGGCATTGTTCTGTAATATACAACTTGTGAAAATATGTGAAATATAGAATGTGCAATGAATTAAAATGGATATTACAGAAAATAATATTAACTTATATTAATATTAATATTACATCTCTAATATCTGTTGAGTCTCAAGGCCTATATAGTGCTATGGGTTCATGGTCATGTTAAAACAACCAAAGGTTAAAAACTAGCCTTAGCCAGTGCTAGTTGTGAAGCCAATGGTTTCAGAGACTGTCTATTAAAAGAGGGGGGAATTCAAATGTATAGACATAACAGTGTGCACATGTGCAAATATTTAAGAGCAGAGGCATAAACAAATCTATACAAAGTGCTCAAAGCCCTACAGTCCTCATTAGTCATGAAGTACCATATTAGTGTGGTGCCCTAGCTAGCTACATTAACAGACATGCATAGTCATCTCCAGGGAAATATCCCCTGTTGTCCTTCCTACTTGTTCTAACACTTGCATAATTAACCACTATAACTGCGTTCAAGACGACATGATTATTAATTCAGCACCCATGTAGAGCGATCAGAATAGGTGAGACTGGTAAGCCTCTGCTGGAAATGAAATAATCCAGTACTATGGCCCAGTAATGACCACCCTGACCACTCTAAGTTCTCCTTCAACTTATTGTTCACCTAAGGATGGGGAACCACAGCTTTGAATCATTACTGTCCTCGTGAACTTGATTCTGTACTTTCCACTTCAAGTAAAAGCTAATATGCACTTTATGTGCCGATGTGTTTCATGAAAAAAAAAGAAAAACCCCTAAGGAAGGTACACCTCACAGGTATGAAATCCTGATCTAGTACAACCTTTGTCACTTAATTGTGGCCAAAAAGGACAGAACAGGATGAAGAGAATAAGGTGAAGTTCACCTCTTCACTGTTATTGTGTCCCATTTATTACACACCAAAACAATGTTCCTTTCTCATTTGAGAGATGAAACTGATTTCTGATGGATGCATTTATAAGACAAAATGTGGTTGCATATAAAGAGCTAAACATGAACATCTGCCAAAGTGCACTCTGAGAATCAAGTTAGAGAAACATTTCAGAGGATCAGCACTCCTCACAAAGCAGACCTGTCAAAGAGAAGGAGGTGGGATTTTAAAGCATGGCGACATCATCCTGTTCAACTGAGCAGCAACTACCACGGCTGAGTCAACGTAGAAGGGCCTGATGGCCATTAGCTGCTATTAACTGTGACTGCATTTAATTCAATATGAAATGATCTTCCTCAAAACCATGACAGCTGACAGTCCAAAAACATCTTCACGCGAAGTCAGTGCCTCAATAACCGACTCATTTAAAGACTTGAGATTTTGAGAATATTATTATTTATAAGAATAATTAAGGAGATATCATGGCGTATCAACTTAGCACAACAAAGAAAGTAAGATAGTTAATATCTGGGTTTATGGTCCCATATTTCCCTGTAGCAGCATAATGCTAGGCATGCAATCGGCTAGTACTAATAACACAATTTGACTATCAGCAGAATAAGTGTTTATGTAATCCCACTTTACAAGAAACCATTTTATCCATTAGCCTCTGACTTCAAGCTCAATGTGACTGATTACTACACAGAATCAAAGACTGAAGACTGAACATTGAAAGATAGGACCAGTATAATTTTACTTTTTGGTTACATCCACCAATCGCTACTAATGTGTCCCTACTCCTGGAAGACTGCGATTGTTTTCAACAAAACTAAAACCCCACTAACAACCCCGTATAGAGGCTACAATGTTCATTATACGCCATCATATAAAGCAGTGGGTCTCAACCTTTGAGAGAGTTGACCTGGAGTTGATGTTAGTTCCATTCTGACTTATGAATATCATTTACATCAATATTCAGGTGGTAATTACCACAGGAAATCTTGAAGTGTTAAGGAAGTGATGATATCATGTCACACAAGTATAATTCCTCACAGTGTACTTGCTTGGTGCTCATGTAGCAGTCACAGTTGCCTGAATAAGAAAATGAAAATAGTAAGTGACCCAAAACTGGTGTCATGCCATGCAAAAAAACCTAAGACTAAGAGTCTGCAGCATGCTAACAGCCCCTTGAGGCTGCAGACACAGCAATGCTTTGAGCTAAGTGCTAATAAGCTCACAATGACAATGCTTACATGCTGATGCTGAGCAATGTCATCATGTAAGGACAATTTAGATTTTTGACCTGATGGTGGCATTGGGGAAAAGTTAAGGCATCACCAAAATATCCCAAAGATATACCAAATTTCATGGCACTCCATCAGATAGTTGCTGAGAAATTGTATTAAAAAATGCTAATGTCGGGCTCCTGGTTGCTTACCTGGTAGAGGGACCACAGCTGCCCTTTCCTGTCTCTCCCTTCAGCTGTCACTATGCAAAAAAAAAAAAGAAACTACAAATGTCAGCCTGGAGGATCAATCCGGGGATCACCAGAGTCAGCAGGATTTATCTGTCGGTTAAATAGTTGTGGAGATTCAGTCTGGACAAAATTGTTGGACTGCTAATAAATAATGGCTAATAAAGCCAGCGGGTTCACAGCCACCCATGGTCTCAGCCTGCCCTCTGAAATGTGTTTGGCTCCGCCACCAACAGATCAAATAAAGTCTCAACCGTTTCCCGTCATGGAACTGTAGATACCCCTGACCTACAGAGGCAGAGATAAAGCTACTGATGCTTGCTGGTGAGTATTTCCTGCTACTGGGACCAAATTATCTACAATGACATTATTATGGAAACCGTAATCCATCTGAGATCATGTAAATCAAATCTCCATGCAGCTCTTGACAAACAACTAATATTTCACAAACCAGTCAGTTAAACATGCATTCAAACATAAAACATTTGCGTATCCTTTATCACTCATCCAACAGACAGCTGGATTCCTCCTGTGTCCCCTCAGGGTCTACTGTATATCGCAGCACAGGGCAACACTATCACATTAGGCAATTAAAAGTAGCACATCGTCTCATCTGAAGGGCTGGAAACAGTGAATGATCAAAATAGTTGCTGATGGACAAATCATACCACTGCTTCTTAGGGACAACTTGTACATTGGAGAAGCTACAGGCAGCATTGATTTTGCATTAACAGCATACTACAATGTCATCTGTTGTCCTTTAACACTTTTTGTTCCTTCCAACTGGCTATGCAATCAGTACACATTTTGTCAGGTGGCACTGGTGCACTTGATATGGGAGAAAAATCTGCTATCTGCCCAATTATCTGGGCACACTACAACTGTTCTTCTGTCAATTGTTAAATCAATATTTTGTTTTAAAAAGTATAGAGGTAATCTAAATGACCAACAAAAAACAAAAGAAAATCAGTACATTTCCAGCAATGATGAAGACATCTGACCCCCTCAAATGACCCATTCAGTTTCACACCATCCTATCATATAAGCACTAACATGAACAGGAGTCTAGTCCTGAAAACAACACAATTCCTCTTGTATCTACTTGGACAAAAAGCAGTCTAAAACGATTAATTGAGGTCAATCGAGGAAAAAGTACCGGCAACTATTTAATAATTGATTTGATTTAGATTTTAGATTGATTAGATATTAGATTAGATAGATTTAGATCAATGTCTAAGGTCAACCCCTGTTTGGGATTACAATGGGACTAAAGTCTAACTTCAGATGCTCTGGTACTAGGCCTTTACTGTTGTCATAAGACTAATATTCCCCATACACTACCTGAGCTCACCTCTGGGAGCTCAGACAGTCACTGCAGAGCTTCATTCATTCAAGCAGCTTCATAAACAGAGAGCCCGAATCACAGTTCCTCTGTATACATTGGGCACTACCACACTTAGCTGGCAGTGTTATAAATAGCTGGTGGGAAATCACTTGCATCCAGGAATGGAATGAAGCAGGAACCACCAAAACCCTGTGTACCCTCCTTGATGTTTGCAGAATAAATACAATAAAATAACAGCAAGAAGTGTGATTACACACAAATATAATTTAAAAGAAGAGCAGCATATGTGAAAATCCCATGTATTGTTTGGTATGTTGGTAGTGGTCTGTGATATGATGGTCACCAGCTGAAGGACAGTATAATTTACTCACCTTCTTGACAGCTTGACAACCACCATCATTGCTGGCTATAAAAGCTGATGTGTTGCTCTTTGGAAAATACACGTTTTTAAGGTGTCTATCAGCAGTTCTTTTCATGTCACACTTCAATCTAGTTTCATGTTTGTTTTATTTTAGGCTATTGATTTACATGACACCAAAATACAGAGGAAACAAAAGGAGAACACATGCTCCAGTGTTTAAGAGGATTTGAGAGGGAATCCCCACACAAAGAGGGAGAGGGGAGCCTGTCCTTATACGTGGACTTCTAGCACATCCCAAATCAAGAGCGATTAGGGTGAAGCCGTATGGCTCTGACATCTCCTCCACCTCCTCCATCACGCCAAACAAAACGCTGAACAGCTTACTGGCAAATATGGACATTTTACACGAACGATGACTCAAGATGTTCTCCGACTCTTTGATTCGACACACGTCCTATGGCTCACAATAACCCAACGAATTGTCCCTTTTTATCAGACGTACCGCCAGCTTTCAGCCACGATGCGGCTTGCTAGCAGCGGGAGGACATAAGACCCAGGAGAACCGGGTTTGGCCGTCAGGTGAACCAAACAAGTCCACTGAAGGGCTGCTTCAGGATACGTGCTCCATAATGGAGAAAGAGCCCCGCACAACCATACTGTGTAGGTCAGGTCATTGTTTGTGCTGCCAGTACCGATACATCTCACATAATCCTTCGATATGTGGAACATAATAAAGCGTATGGTTTAACTGTGAGAGAATGACACAGATGCGGGCTGCAGAGCGCTGGGCCGCTGCTGGAGACTGAGGAGCTACATCACCTAACGCTACACAGCAGCAACAATGGAGACGACCTACCTGAGATAAAATAACTTGCCGGTGGATCATTCTCCAAAGTTAAGGATGAGAATTCGAAGAGGTACACGCCTGCTAATTCCCACCGAGCTCCATTTCGACGGTAAATGGCAGGAGGAACACAAACAAACAGCGTACCGAGTCAAAGGCCGATGAGGCACGCGAGAGAGAGCCTCTAGTCACATCCTTTCCTCTTTCTCTGGACCAAAGTCAAGCTAGCCCAAACATGACCGACGTGTTCCGGCCACTGCCAAAGTTGGCCATTTTAAAACCGTTTATTTAGGATTTTTGCTCAGTGTTTTTGATGGACAATACATTTGCTATTACTAGTATGGGGGAACATGTGTCTGCAAGATTTAGCTCGATCTGAAATGCGTTTACCCTTACAAACTTGGCAAGTGCAAGTGAAAATAGACTTTTATTTTGAAGGTTCCACTTCTGGTTATACTCCGGATAAATACGTCGGACTTTACAGATCTGGGTACCGATGTCCTCACAGCCAATCAGAACCTCGCGTGCGCTGCCTCTGCGCCCCCCCCCCCAGCTACCAACCCAACTTACACATAAACACGTAGCCTACACACGTCACCTCTCCTCTCAGCTGATGAGAGGAGGCAGGATGGATGGAGAGGTGGGTGAGAGCTCTCAGCTGGAAAATATGGACATTTTACAGGAAGGACGACTCAAGATTTTCTCCGGCTCTTTGATTCGACACACATCCTATGGCTCACAATAACTCAATCTACCCTTTTAAGTTGATGTAATGCCAACTTCCAGCAATGATGTGGAGACAGTTGGTCTTGACCTGCTCTACACAAAAAGTGCCCTGAGATAACTTCTACCTCAAGATCTCCTCACCATTGTATATTGTATTGTATGGTATTTAGCACGTGTTTTGTTTTTTATATCTATTTTGCACTGCTGGAACATGAGGAAACTGCAATTTCGATATCTATGTATGTACTGCTCATTCTGTGATATTGACAATAAAGCTGACTCTTTGACTTTGTTATGATATGGCGCTATATAAATATAATTTAACTGAATTGAATTAAATTGAAAATACGGCTCTCTTCATCCTGTATTGTAACTGGAAAATACTAATCAGGAGGTAAATACAGCCCTCAAATAATCCTGTCCTTTACGTGTTTGGTGGTAAATACTTAGGAAGGTAGGAAATACTTCAGCAAATACAGGCTAGCTACCTGACAATATGTCTCATTCCAGGTTTAAGGTAGTAAAAAGACTGCTACTGGAAAGGTCTTTTCAAGTAAGCTTGTGGTACATACTGTAAGAAAATACTGTTCATCTTAGCCTCAATGTGGCAACTATTATATTTTGTAGTTTATATGGAATTACACATCTTTTGTGAATTACGATGTCTTTTAAGTGCTAGTTGGCAACAAGAATCACATAGGTGGCTTTGCCTTCGAGTCTTGATTGGCAGACTTTGTGATTGAAAGTGCGCACTGCTGAATAACATTGTGAAAATGTTATTGTAAAAAGATGCAGGATGGAATAACATGTCATAAAAATAATTTTATCAGATTATTTCACAGTATAGTGGTTATATATGTGTCCTGTATTTATTATGGTTATTCTACACTACTATGTTCTACTATTTATTTAATATTGAAAACTTTGAGTGTCCACAACCTCACCTATATTTTACAATGGAAAGCTCACCAGGGGCAACCAGTACAGAGGCCGCAACAATTTCATGCATGAATTACAAAAAAAAAAATTTTTTTATTGTCTTTTCTGGGAAAGAACAAAAACTTCCACACACTGTAAATATCTGGCACTCACTTTATTTATGACTTTTCTCAGACCTCCATCAGGTAGAATTCATTCAAATCAAATATTTTTTTCAAAATGGTTCTCTTGAATGAATTACACATCTATGCACTTTAATGGACTTCATAACTTAAAGGTTTAATAAGCAGACCAATAAAACATATTATTAAGCCAACATATGTCTCATAGCCTAAACAAACAAGTTAGGTATATAAAATCATGTGGAGCACAACGCTTTTTATTAAAGGCCAATTTGTAATCATTTATGTTCAGAATTGGCAATACTAATAATTTTATTTTTTATTGTAAAAAATGAAACACTGTGATGCTATCTGATAAACTGAATACGTTTTAGGATAATATATTGTATTTAAAAAAGGTATTTGAGATCTGCGTCACTAACAAATACAAAATGTGGGCTAACCGCTAACATGAAAGAAGAGGTACAATACATGAAGTCATGGTTAAACTTGAGGTTGTATTTTATTGTTGTATTAATTACACAAGTAGAGGCATCATGTGAAGCAGTAAAAAACACAGAGAAAACTGGGGGGAAAGTAATAAAAAGCAGAGGTGGAGAACTAAATAGGTGGTGTTATACAATGGCTGCTCTCAGTCTGCCCTCTGCCTCTGTCACTTCTCATTGAACCCCTCTCCAGACTTATCATTGAATGGAGCGTTCATTCACCAGATCCCTCAGACTTCCCCACCAGTCTCCGTCACCTGACTCCTACATCCACCTGCTCAACCCATTACCGCACCCGCTACTGCCTGTCTGCTTACCTGTGCCTTTCACCTGCTCTGTCCCTGTTAACCTGTGGATTCTTGGCTACTTCAGTCTGGACTGAAGCCTGAACTGTCCTTGTACACACCCACCTGACACAGAAGACTCAGAAGAAGGAGAGATGAGCCAAGGGAAGGGGGTAAGGCGTCAGCGATATCAGGAGATACGGAGAAACAAAAAGAGTCAGAGAATGAAAAGGTGAAAAGACACAAAGACAAAGAGCAGAGACAGAGAGACAGACCTTGCAAACATGGTGTAGAGGCAGAGAAAGTTCCAAACAGGCAAAAATAGAGATCAGCAGAGGGCTCCGGGCTAAACAGCCTCCGCAGAAGATTAGAAGGGGTGCTTCTGAGGAAATTGTCACTCCATCTGTAGCAACAGTGTGGTGTTTAATGGAAAGACCAGAGGAAATGAAAGCAAACACTTAACATATATTCATTCAGGTGTCTGCTATTCTGTATTAGGACAGAAAACAGACCACTGGCTATGTGATGCAAATACTAATCATTTCAGAAAACAGACTGAACAGGTTTATTAATATTTTTGGCCTTTATTAGATAGTGTACAGTAGAAGACAGCTGGGAATGTGTGTGGTCACATGGCCAGCACCAGATTAAAAATGTTCAAATGAGTTTTAGGTTTTTAATGCATGCTGGTGCAACAATAATATGGTGGACAAAATGTATGAAAACTAAATGAAACCCTGTGGCTGCCAACAACTCTACAGCATAGTTTATACCGCATTTATCAGAAATGGTTTATGATGAATGGGCTAAAATATCAAAGAACAGTGGTTCTATAAGCTTGATCATTTAATTTTACATTATCCAGTGGGTTTTAAGAGAGTTGTATACAACACATGTCTTCAATGTAACAAGGAAACTTTAACAGGAAATGCACCAGAAGTGGAGATATGTGGTTTTCACTTGACAAACCCAAATCATTGGAAAGAAGAAAACTGCACAAATGACCAAAAAGATGAAAATGTGTACAGACTTGACTCTGTTAGTTTATTAAAGAGATATCACTCTCAAAGGTTTACAGCATCTGTGTTGTATATGTAACACTGTTCAGTGAAGTGAGGCTCTGACAGTGAGAGTGCACAATCTATCACTGCAGTGTTCTGTCAGGAGCTGACAGCTGAACACCTGTGTGGCTCTGGATCTGATAGACAGGAGGATAGGAGGAGGTGATGCCAGTTTTAAGCTGTATAATTATGGAAATAAATCGATCTCATAATGATTGCAAATGCGTATTAACAGATTTGCAACCGTAATTTGAACACTTGTAAAACTATTTAGCAAATGCGCACATCACAACCTGAAGAAATATGAACATTTTACACACAGATGCTCACCTTCAACTTCACAGATCTGTTTACTTTCGCTTTCAAAACCTTCCTGCGCATACAAATGTCTGAATGCGCGCGCACGGATCACCTGATACGCACAGATCAGGTTACGCACGTGCGCGGTGTTTTGAGACTGTTTTAACACCGGAGGCTCCAGAAAGATTCGCAAAAG
>JAVQJD010032929.1:0-28944 GCA_036023655.1 Nannoperca australis | reverse complement strand
CTTATTGTAACCCTTCCTCAGTCACGTAGCTGCTAGGTTTTAATTTAATAGTGTGATGTGGCAAATCACTTTGAGCAATTACACCATCCTTGTTTATTACTCCCTCCTTTTATTTTATCATGTTATGATCAGTGTTATTAAAGAATCTCAAGCTTATGCAGCTTTTATTTTGTTTGCCCATACCTCGAAAGTCATACCCCCATGCCGAAGAATATGATTTGATCGAGGAGGTATTTAAAAACAGAACTCTGATGCAAATTTGGCCTCTCGTTCACAGCAGAACCACTAGTGATGTTTGCTCCCCTAAGTCCTCTGAGCTCCACCGCTGATTTAACCTCCAGGGATAAGCAGCCAGTGATCACAACGCTCAGAGGAAGTTAGCGGCCTCCGCTCTCCAGAGGCCAGCACTTCCTCTTGATTTCGCCTGTTCTGTTGAGAAAGAAAAGGAAGGTAAAGATAAAAAATAACACCCCTGCTATGCTGTGTGTGTGGGCTTCACACAACTGTAAAACTGCGTCATCAGCACAAAGATGAAACTCTGAGTGTGTGTGTGTGTGTGTCTGCGCAAGAGTGCGTGTGTGTATTTTAGACAAGGTGCCTGCCCTGGAGCTAGATAATGTGAACAGAAGCAGATGGGGAAACTTAAACGCACACCCACTAGGGTATAGCAGAGCTGGCACAAAGTAAGAAGAGGTCTTAGAACATCTCCCAGCCCTAGTGGATGCCAGCACTCTCGCTAGCACTGAAACTGGATGACAAAGGGAGTGAAAAAGAGAGCGAAAAAGAGAGTGAGAAAGAGAGAATCTGTTGTGTGTGTGTGTGTGTGTGTGTGTGTGTGTGTGCCTGTGTGTGTTTTGTACAGTGCCTCTACTTTTTGTTCTTTTTGCATATTTATTCTTTTATGAAACCGTCGGCCCTCTGTCCTTCTGTTTTGTATCTTTTGTGTTCCAAAATTAAGCATGTCTGGGTTTGAAAAACACCCACCCTACGTGGTCCCCATAAAAAACTGTATTTTCTGTTATTTGTTTAACATTTAAAAAATTCGAAAAGAGAAGTGTGTTTACAATCCCATGAAATTCTGTATCAAATGAGCTTACACATTATACTAATAGCTCATGTGCACTCACTTGATCGGTTAACCCCAGATAGGTAATACGATTTCAAACAGTCCATCATGCACACAAATACACTGCACACTTGGGCCTTGCTGGAATTCACCATCTGCCTCATCATTTTTCACAATTAATATGCAATAAAAACCCTTTCATACAGGCCTAATGAGGAGTAAATGTGTCAATGAGGAAATGCATTTAAAAGGAAACACGCAGGCCTGATTATATTTGGGTTTGTGCACTAATAGCCTGAGCTTTCATCACTCCAGCCTCCACAAGGGCTTACTGAAACGTTGTTACAGCTGAAAATGGCAAAGCATTGCTGAGAACACTATTTTGATGTATTTGGTTTATGTATGTGTCTGAACATTTTCCATTTTTTCACAGGAATTACAAAATTCACAATAAAAGATTCTCGACTTTTTCAAATGACTCATTTTATTCTTTTTTTAATTCTCTATTCTTAAAACACTTTAATGCAAGAGAGTTCCTCACTCTAGCATCAGAATAACATTTTTATATTTAAGCACTACATGATTTTTCTATTAGTTTTACCTTAACTGTGGATATTCATGCTCCTTTGCAAAACATTTAGAATGTATAACAGATCAAATCCCTGGTTTTCTCCTGAACTGGATCTAACCATATGTAATAGAAAAACTTTGGTCCATTGCAAGAGCTTCTGGCACAAACACCAACTGGCAGGACTTTAGTCAGCAGAGGAACCTTTTATAAGAAAAGCAAAATCGGATTATCTATCTGCCTTTCTGAAAGTTCTATGGTAATGGTACTGCATTCTGGTAATTGGTAAAATCCTTAAAGAACATATACCTAATGGTGAAAATGAACCCATTATTTTAAAAAAGGGGCATGATTTGCAGCACTATATGACATGTTTGATAGCCTATCCACACGCACTTGTGACCTGAACAACTATCAACCTAAATCCAAGCTATCTTGTCCGTCACAAATCCTAGAATCACTAGTCAACTCACATCTACATGGCTTCCTGAAGGATAATAATGTCCTTCAGCCAGAGCAGCCAGCCTTTTTACTGTTGCAACAGTTGTTGTGGATGACATTGTTAACTCACTTGATAAAAAGCAACCCTGTGCTGCACTCTTTGTAGATCTGTCCAAGGCTTTTGATGCTGCTGATTACAACATTTTGTTAAATACGCTGTTTGTTGTGGGTTTCTGCTTACAACTGGCTCAAACCATATCTCTCTGACAGAGTTTAAACTGTTGTTTCTGCCAGTTTCAAATCAAGTCCCCAAATTATTACTAAAAGTGTCCTTAAAGGATTGATATCTGGCCTGCTGCTATTTACTCTGTACATAAATGTTTATTTTTTAACACTGCACTGCCAATTTTTATGATAATGATACCATCTTGTATACCATTGGCTCCACTGCAAACCAGGCCTACTCCAGATTACAATATGCTTTCAGTGACCTCAAGACCTCTTTGTTTAATTTAAAGCTTGTTCTAAAATCCAGAACGACAAAATGCATCACACAAGAGCATGAACCAGTGATTTTCCCAATCCTAATCATATTTTGAATGAGAAAACTCATGTTGAGCATCTTGCTCAAAAGTTAAAAAGGGTTTCAATTGAATGAATTTTCTTGTTGTGATCTTGTGTATATGTAATTTGTTCTCATTTCTCTTTTGCAAAAGAGATCTTGATCTCAATGAGACCTCCTGAATAAATACAGCTTAACTAACTAATTATCTAACTCTGCTCATCAATCATGCAAGAAGCACTTGTGCTAACCCTTAGTCCTGCATCACATTTTGCAAAGCATCCCAGTCACTTGGGACCAATCCGTTAGGCCCATAAATCAGCTCTGGATCTCCACATGAGCCAGCTGAGGAAGGCTGGGGGTAAAAGGGGGGCGAATGAGTCCTTCTACAATGAGATGCACATGTTGCTGCCTGGTGGGTGGGTGATGCAGAGGTCAGAGGGGCTGTTTAGGTTAATAATGAGGTGAACTTGATCTTCTCCAGTCCCAGAGAAGACCGGTTGCTCTTTCTCCTCCAGAGGGGAGAAGGCCATTATCTCAACAATCTATTTAAGAAGAGGAAAGTGATGAGGGAGAGAGTGGCGTTTTATTCTGAACTGCCGGGTCAGATAATGGTCATGAGATTGCAGATAGATTGATTATTAGTAGTGGTAGTAATAACGACATTAGTAAAAGTCTTGTCGTACTAATAATATTCAGAGGAAGAAGAAATAAAACAGGAACAGGGTCCCAGGCTGACAGTTGTTGGTCTGAGCATCATTTGAAATGTTTCTTATACAAATTCCAATTCTATCGTATTTTAAGTTGAGTTTTGATACAGATGATAAAATTATACATTTTTTTGATACCTTAGTTCTTTTCTACAATCTCTTTTTATTTAACAGAATAAGCCAACTGTCAAATGTTAAACACAAGCAGCTGTACAGGAACTTAAATGAAATTATTTCAAATTAGCACAATTGTGTTTTCATTTAAATTGTTCAAAAAAGACAAGAAATAAGTACAAAATAATTATTGAGGTTTGATACCAACAGTTGAAGTATAATGAAACACTGAATTAAAGAAGTAAAATGTATTATAGTACTATACTGCTACTTAGTAAACCTTTCTTTGTATGTCATGCCCCAAAAGTACTGGTAATCTTGTATAGTAAGGCTAAATGTATTGTCATGTGTCAATGACCTGGATCAAACTCCAGGTAAAATGTTTGTACTTGGCAATTTTAATTCAGATATTAAAAAAAAAAGTTTAGTTAAAGTCAATATATGTGCTCCTCTATGATTTCATGCTGCCGATCGTTCTGTTGTCTGCTGGGATTCCCAGAGGTGTCATCCTGCTATGCTCAGCGCGGTTCAATTATAAGTCAGTGTGCAAAGGTGCCCTAGTGCTGAGTTGCTTTTGGATAAGCAAGCCCTGATCTCCTCAGGCACATTGTTCCACAGCTTAATGGTCCTGACAGAACAAACTTTTAAGACATGTGACCTTCAGTCTAGACTTTGGAATGACCAAAGAGTCTCAGGCTAAGGTCAAATGCACACATAAGAAGCCACCTGCTAGTCTCAGATCAGATATTTATTCTATAATGTAAAAAAAAAACACAGGTTATCTCTAAACCACATATCTGGTTTAATACTTGAAATACTGAATGTGCAATTTATTATCAAACACTTAATATCTACTGTATCTTCAAGACATCATTTGGGAAAGGCTCAGTTGTTTCATAAGATAAGACTGAAAATGTGCTGAGAATAAACTGATCAGGATCCAACAGCTTATTTGTGAGGAGAAATACTGTTAATCAGTCATTTCTATCTGAGAGGCCCAGGGTAAACCATCCAAACACTGTTAATTCAGTTTATGGATTTAACACATATATGTAGAGTGTTTCCTTTCCCAAATGTTTCCACTAAAGAAACCCAGTTTCATGATAACTAATTCCTATAAAATCAGTATGATTGAAGCCTCTAGTAGTTGCTGAGACAAACTGGATTCTGAATGGGCTTTTTTTTTAGAGCAGTCAAAATACTGTGTTTAAAGTTTATGAAAATGCGCCGTGGCTAAGTAGCTGTTGATGAATGATAAGAAATTTAGGACTATATATTATAATATATTAACAACCTTTTTGGTGAATTTAGCAGGGATAACATCTAGTGGTCAGTTAGAGGATCTTATGAGACACAGTGTATGAGCCAAAGGCGCATCCACTTCCAAACAGCTCAACAGCTGAATGCAGTGCAGAGGGGGAAAAAGGATGAATCCCCCCAGTCTTCTATAGCAAAGTTTAAATTATATAATGATCATAATCACTGCAGAGTTTGTATTTCACAATAGCATAACAATTTTATTTAGTCAAAAATTTGCAGAAAGAAATCCCTGAGCATTGCATCCATAATGTTGAATTCAAATTCAACAGATTGTAAATCTTACTCATGGATAAAAGAGAGCAGTGGAGCGGATGGCTGCATTCTGTTAATGCCACTTAATGCCCTTCAGGTAAAGTCTGGAGATTGCCTCTCTGTCTGTAGAAGACACACACACACACACACACACACAAACGCGCGTGTACACACATATCTCACCCCTTGTAAGAGCTCAAGTTTGATTGATGAGGAAATAGATGGCAAATTGCAGTGTCCATCCTGATGGATGACATCATTTGGCCCAATGTGCTGATCACGAATGCCAAACCAGAACCCCCACCCCCCCCACTCCTTTTGCTTACAATTGATCAGTGGGAGTTTTGTACACCAGCCTCCTTTGAATTTAATGCATGAGGAGGGAGGGCAGTTGACGCAGCTCTTTACTGCCTGTCCCAGTCCCTTGGCCCCCTCCCTCCTTTCCGCTCCCCCATCCATCTTTATCTAGAGGGGTCCAAGCCATGACAGATCCAGTAGCACTGTTTGTTTACCCTCATACGCAGACAATCAGTCTGTGTTAAATGGCCCT
This sequence comes from Nannoperca australis, assembly GCA_036023655.1. NCBI lineage: Eukaryota > Metazoa > Chordata > Actinopteri > Centrarchiformes > Percichthyidae > Nannoperca > Nannoperca australis. The sequence continues at coordinate 23,361 of JAVQJD010032929.1, read as the reverse complement.
TCTGCTTTTAGATGGATTATTGTTTACACAAGTTCAATTATAGGGGGTGTCTAAATGGAGACTTATTGAAGGGGAGACTAAGAAAGATGGGCAGTGAGTGTCAGTCCTTGATGTTTGTTCTCATCATCAAACTAGAGCAAACATTGTCAAGCCTTTCATTTCTAGCCACCCTGTTTGCCAAGGAATTTAGTAAAAGCCTGTTCAAACAATGAGTCCCAACATTAGAGGCAAACATTCAAATTGATTTATAAAATCCTTGACTCTTTCCACAAGATGATGATATATACCATATGTGTAAATAAATCTGGAAAAGACCTCTGACTAGGGTGAGAGGAGATGTCACATTCATTGGCATAGGAGAGCTATGCATATTCCTCAATCAAAATTCCTACACGTGTAAACAGCTTTGCCAGGCCGTGTTCTCCCAGAGGCTTATTTTGTGGAAGCCATCCAAGCGCCACCTCGTATTCAAATGGTTTGACAGGTGAAGAAGAGTCGCAGGAGGGGGGCCTGGGGGGGTGGAGATGTCTTGATTGATGGGCCAATGGCACGCGGTGGCGGCAGAGTTTATGAGCCAGAGCAAATCTGAATATTGAGAACACGGCCATCGTGTCACACTCGCCATATTAAGAATTATTTGACAATGCATTATGTTGGAGATCTGTCACACAAAAAAGATGAGCATGCCCTCCCCTGCGGCTGAAATTACAACATGCGGTGAAGTGAGGAGTAGCTCCCCGCCCCGCGTTGTGAATTCTCTGCGGACCCCATTGACAGGGGCCGCCTCACTTACTCAGAGTTAGTGACTGCCAAAATAAATGATAAAAAACATCAGTATGCATGGATTCCACAGTCGTTTTGTGTCTCCGATTTGTACTGTATTGTTGACCATAACCTTAACATTGCATGCATTTCTTTACTCCATACATTGCTTTTAATCTTGAGCTAGTAATGGACTTGTAGGCCTACACTTAGAGGCAATGTACAGCCTGAAATGCTTCCCATTAAACCCCACATGACAGCAGAACAACTGTTGTTTAGGTCTTGATGTTGTGGCAATTCTAGTTGATGTTTTAAAGAGTTCACAGCTCTCTCCCATGCAGTGGTTTACTGTTCCAGGGAAATTATTTGGCCTATAAACATGCCACCCCAGGTCCATCCCCAGGCTATTTTATACCGCAAATGACATGGAACTAACAAATGGCTTCCACCTGGGCCTACTGGATCAGGATCATCCTTCTTGGCTCCCCACTGCAGCTAATCTTAGCTTTCTGAGCAGCACGTGACCTTTTTTGTTTTTTTACCATAAAGGAAGCTTCATCTGGTTACAAGAGGCCTGGCTGTAATCTGACTGATGTATAAGTGATCTTTCACTACCGTGGTTGTGTGTGCAAAGGATGTGTACGTGTGTGTGTGTGTGTGTGTGTGTGTGTGTGTGTGTGTGTGTGGACATCCTCATTACAAGGTGTCAACCTGTTTTGTATTTGGACATTTTAATGAGAGAAATGAACCCCGAGGCTGTTTCTCTGTTCTTTGTCCACTAGACATGGAAAAAACACACATGGGGAAAAAAATCTCTCGAGCTTCATCACACTTTGTGTGTGTGTGTGTGTGTGTGTGTGTGTGTGTGTGTGTGGCTTGTTGTGGTGCATGGACTGAACATGACAATCAAGAGTGTGCTGTAATGACTTCAAAGTATTAATTTAGATGTGAGCCGTGTTCCTCCAAATGATGGAGGAAACAAATCATTGGCCCTTTAATAATAATCAATGCTTGATCCCCCCCCCCCCACACACACACACACACACTTTCCCTGTGCATCATCTGGTGTGCTGTTTGTGTGTGTACGTGTATATGGTATGGTGTGTGGTGTTTCTAGGTGTACTCTGTGAGCCATGTTTTTTCCTCTGGGGTTCTCTTTGGCTGACCCCCGACCTCTCTTTCTCTGAGGACAGCCAGCTAAGAACCAAGCAACATATCAAAGAGTGGGGGGGCACAGCCAGGCCACTGGGTTTCTGGCAAAATCATCTCAATAAATAAATATCACAAGACAACGCTGGAGGGAAAAGCTTTGATGTGGGGGGGTTGAGCCCCATTCTCTCTTTTCTCTCTCACTCTTTCTAAACTTTAATACAGGCGCTTCTCCTCTAGTGTCTTCACTCACCACCAAACCTTCACCACTTGCTCTGACAAAATGGCTCATGTGTGCTCCTCTATACACATCTCAGCAGCGCCAAACGTTCAGGGGTTTGTAGTTTTCCTCTCAGAGGAGGTGAGTTGTAGAAACACAGTTTTGTTATCAATAGATACAGGGCGCAGGATTGGTTATGAGTATCTGGCGCCGAGTGAGTAAGAGAAAAGCCTTTATTTTCTCCCACAACGTTGAGACACTCAGGTGAAAAACAAGTGCTTACACTTTGAAAAGATATTTACTAATGTCTGTTTCACTTCAGTTTAAATTATTTCCACAAGGTAAAATTAAAATAAGGGATTATTGTGTAAAAGTACCCTGTCAATCATTCTTTTGATTTCTTATGACTAGCTAAACATTACAGCATGTCAGTGCCCGAGTGTGGGTAAATGAGAAGAAATCTAAATTATATAAACACAGCTTCTTCACAGCAGATTCTTTTTTTTCTCTCTCATTTTTCACTAAAGCTTTATCAACATTCAGTCTTACTCTAATTATGTCACCATCCATATAAAATAACTGTAATCTGCTCCAATATTTAAGAAGACAGTCAGGAGTTTTGTCACTCTGGAATGTGTTCAGCTCTGGAAAAGATAATAGTTGAAGAAAATGTCCTGATGTAAGTGTCCCAAATTTGTTCAAGGGAATTGCAACACTTTTACCGACTGTTGCCTCAGTCTGTCACTAGACAGAGATGCTTCTTTTTTTTTAGGGTGACCCTTAGGGATGAATCACAGTGTCTACTTTATGGAGGAATAAATACACACACTGGACAGTACAGGCTGTTATGTTTTTCCTTTGCAGAATTGCCTCATGCCTGTGTCTGCAAACACTGAACTTGAGCATTGAGCACTGAAAATAGCTGACTACCCTAAAACATATCTGGTGCACTTTCGGGCAAAAGATGTGAAAAGGTCTGTAATGTCAAACGCTGTCTATAGTGAATGGCCAAACGCGAAGCTGACAGCAGCATTGTCAGGTGTTTTGTGTGATCTGGAATGAATATATAGCCGTATAACGAGTGGTCTTAAGGGCTTCAGGTTAGTGCACATGTTTTCTTTTCTCTCCCTTTTTTCTCAGGTTGTATTTCTGTAAGGAAAATATGTCCTCAACAAAAATCCAACAAATCACCCACAAAGTTTAAAAGGGTATGTCAAATTAACAGCAATATAATCATGTATCAAGATTTATGATTGTATCAAGGTGGTATGATCATACAGTGTTACCATTTTACAAAAATCATATGAAATATTGTTTGTATGTGTGAGAAATGTTTCTGATTCTCTGCATTAATGTGATTATTTTATGTGTGATTTTGCGTATATTTGCCAATATCAGTATCGCATAATAGTTTTATTAATATATAATGTCTTATAATATTGATTTGAAGTATATTACCAAGAAAAATTATATTTCTAGAAATTTACAAACTAGTTTTCAATCAAACCACATTTTACCTAGAATTTAATAAATCCATTATTTATGTCAGGTAATCTCTTGAGATAAAATAAAGCATCAGGTTGGTGTACTCTGTGATACCTTTCCCGGCACGGTCGGCATCACTGTCTCCTGTCACTGAAAGATTCTCGTCTAATGGTGCAACATGGATAAAAAACATGACAACACGATAAAAGCAGGTGGAGGAGGTGAGAGTGGATTGCCTGGAGGATGAAATGTAGGCACATTAAGCTCAGAAATTGGTCAATAATGCTTTCCTTTCACTATTGAGAGGCAACTGAGTGGAATGTGTGGGCTTGCTGTAATACACTGAGCAGTATGGGGGTTAAACTGCGTGTCTCTGGGGAACATGTTATTGACTGTTGACCAGCCCAAATTAATTTTCAACAAGCCTCTTCAGGGGAACAATGGAGATGGATTATCATTGCAAAGGGAGGGCCTCATGTGCTTTACTCCAAGGTCCACTAAGTGGATGACTGGCCTCTTATTATGCCTCCACCTGAACTATAGTGCACTGCTTTTGTTATCAATTGATGTCTGTCACAGTTTTTGTTGTGATTGTGAGCCATGCACATCGCACTTTAGAACATGGAGGCATGTTGACAGAAAATAGCTTTTGTTATCTTCTTTCCACCCAAATTCTTTTTCCGGTGACGGTGAGTGCAGTCATTATTTCCAAAGTCTTGTTCTCATATGGATTTAAATGTGCCTGTGTAGTTGATGTGCCTCAGCTGAGGAAGTCAAGCAGCTGAGTTAAACAAGAGGCCTCATTGTTAATTTGAGCATCCTGGCTTATTAGTTTGGTTTTGATCAATCGGAGGCGGCTGGGTGTCATCCCATCGCTTGTTTTCCCTCTCCCACTTTGAATGGTACAAGTGACAAAAGGCCTCCCACACACAGTAGCTGGCGCAGTGTGATCACTGCACGCTGAGACACAGGGAGGTGTCAGCACTAATCTCCTTTAAAATGGCTCTCTTGTCTTACATCCGATGCTCACAGCATATCCTCAACACTGTAATTGTGTCTACTCGATGAGACTTGCCGTCCCACTTTTACACCACTTTTGTTTCATACAGTGAGTGCGCGCCACTGAAGTTGTGATACATTGCACTTGACTGAGGAGTTGAAAATCAGTGAAATGTTTTTACCTGCTATTCTCAGCCACATCAGTGTGTCTTGTGCTTTCTAATCTCCCATCACTAAAAGAGGTAATAAGAAGTAATATGCAGTACAAAAACACAATCTGCTCCTATTGTCAGCCTAGGGATGAAACCAACTTGTTAAGTATATACTCAGGCAAAGTGATTGAGACTGTTGAATTTCACAGGGGCTTAGGAATGCTAATTGACGACCGCCTCTTCTCCGGGGCTTATATTCAGCACCTTGTAGGAAAATTGGAGCAGGATTTGAGGTTTTATTTTAAGGACTACTCGTGTTTTTCTTTGGCAACTAAACATAGGAAGCCACCACTTTTAATTGATTACTGTGAGCTTTTACACCCAGGTCTGCACCCAGTGCATTACTATATCTCTCTCCTTATATCACTATTTGTTGACACACCATTTTATCTACTGTAGTCTTTTATCTCCTCCAATTCAATGAGTGTAAGGCCATTCTGGGTCAGCTTACTTGTTATTTGTAACTTGGAGGACAAACTGCACTACGTTTTGATGTCGTGCTTAAAATACAATCTGATTTTAATTACAGGTTGTTTAGTTATTACATTGTTAAATCATGATGCTGCTTTCATATCCAAAGGTATTCCGTCTCAATGGAGCTAATTGGTTAGACACAGGTTTTAAAAAAGTGCATGTCCCTTTGGCCTCTCAGTGTCAGCCTTTTACAAATAACAGTGGGTTGTTCATGAAGCTGAGTAGACAAAATGGAACAGATCTTCAACACTGACAGTGGCCTCTGTGTAATTACACAGGATAGGTCAGGGTCAGCTCAATAGCATCGTCTCTCATGCTGGAAGAAGACTGTTAAGGAGAGGAGAACGCATGCCGCTCCATTTATTCAATATGCAGCCGTTTTGCATTTGGAAAAGACGTTTGTTACTCTGGAATCTTCTAATCCTAATCCCCAAGCAGCGAGTGTGGTTGCGGTGTTTCTGCTGGATTCTGTAAATGTGAGAGAAGGCCCACAGCTGAGGTAGTTTTCCCAAGGTCACAGCCTGTGATGATGAGGAGCAGAGCTGACTTGATGCATCTGGACTTCATTATAGGAGGCTGGAACATACTTCGCTATCATTCCTGCTATCTGCTGAGGGAGATGGAAGACAACCCCTGCTAAGTTGGATTCTGCGGCTGTCTTCCATCTTTCCCCATGTTTGGGGGTTCGCCTTCTATCTTCCTCTCATTTTCCCTTTTGTTATTCGAATAACTTACTCTTTATCTCTACGTCTGCCTCTGAAGTGCTGTGTGTTTATGCAAAATCCATGTTTGGCATACTTGTCGAGACTGAAATGAAGATTGAAGTGCTCGTCTGTGCTTTAACTTCAAGTCTGCCTTACTTGGATAAGTCCCCCTTCTTCCCCCCTTTCACTTTGCTGAGAAAGTTTCTTCTTCCTCTCCCATGCCTCGCTGATGCCCCGGAAAAGTCGGAGCTCTCCCTGTCTCGCCCCCAGGACAGAGAGCACCTAGCCACATGCCTTGTAGGCTCGCCAGGAGCTCGGCGTCTCTGAACTGACTGATTGCCACTCAGAAAAAAAAACAAAAAAACACCCACACTGTTTCTGCCATTGTGCCATTCTGCCATTTGCTGCCGTGTGTGGCAACATGGAGCACATCAAAGGAGGATTTTCACTTACCCCCTCTCCACAACGCATCAAGCCATTCACCCCATTCCCCGAATGCCCATGCACTCCTCCTTCTCCTCCTCCTTTACCTACCCAGCCTGCCTCTCTCTTTGCCCGTTGTAAATTTAGCATATGGAATCAAAGACTAATCTTCGTTGGTGTGTCAGAAGCGGTGCACTGGACTGTGTGGCTAAGAGGAAAAATCAATGCAGCCCTAAGTGGGAGATCAAACTCAATATGTAGGTTTGGATTGAGCCATACTGTCTTCATTAATATCTATCATTCATATCAAAAAACAGGGATCCATTATTGATATCTGGCAGCTAAACTTACGTCACCTTGAGAGTTCCGAAGGTGAAAAACAACAAGCACAACTGGGTGTTTTTTATTTCTTTATTTATTTCCGTTTCCCTCTAGTGAGATGTCACTTCAAAAACAACCCGACCAAGGAATGTTATTGTGCTGAAAGAATGTCAGCCAGTTACAATAGGCTGCTTAATGAGGTAGTGTGGCAAACTTTCAGGCAGGCCATAATATGAATTATTTGTCATTGGCTCTGCGTATGTGTGTATGTGTGTGTCTTTGGAAAGGGCCCAGTGTAAAGCGGGATGAAGGCAGGCCTTGATGGAGAGATGTGGCACTAGCCTGGGGGCTCGCTCCACTGTGAAGGTAGTTAGCTCGCTGCACACCGCCATCATTAGGGACTAGGGCACTTGTGCTGGGAAGGTGACACACAGGCCTACATTAAGACAGCAACACATACACATAACACCTGTATATATGCTGCATTTCTTCTCTGCGACTCTCTCTCTCAGTCTTGGCCTCACACTACATGATGTACTACTTAGTTGAAATGCAGATCAAACCATTATAATCCTAACAGTAAATGCATTTAATGATCAAGCCGTATGTAAACGTTTAAAGTGTGACGAATGTGATGTTTAATGTCCTGTAGCAGAGAATAAACAATATATCTCTGAATAGCATTGATAGGGTTGTTAATCAATACAGTAGAGACGACCTGTAGAGGTTTAGGCTTTTTCATCTGCATGGCTGATGTTAGCTGTGCTGAGCTGGCAGTATTGGGTGCCTAAAGAGGTCGATTAAACCTGCATTAACTGATTTTCTGACCACTTGGGGGCAACGTAAACAAGCTGTGAACACAACATTGGCATATTATTAAATTATAAAGTTAATATGACAAACTTGTTAGCAAAGAGTTGCTCATTACACATCCAGCAGATACCGAGCAACAGTAGCATTCATTTGGAGTTATATTTCTGGCCAACTGATGAATGTAAGTACTATATTTTAGCTCTGTTTTGGTGTCCAGTCCACCACCTTCCTGAAGGAAATATGCATTGTCGACTAGTCAGTCATAGCTATACATACAACTGTTGTGAGAATGCTCTAAAAGCAACTGATTGTCATGTTGGCATAATATGAGGAAAACAATAGATATTCGAATCGTTTTCCTCTTTCAAATATGTGTTGTGGCCCAACTGTTGCTACTGCGGGACCTTTTGTTTCATACATCGGACGTTGTGGCATTTAATTTTCAAGTAGGACCACAGGCTTATGAGAGAGACTTGAGCTGAAAAAGGAAAAAGGCCCTCCATGTTCTGGTCTGAATTGCTGACATTTTTCTCTGATGGAACAGCCCTGCACTCCCTGTTGCTTATTCCTCTCCTCTGTGTACTTGATCGCGGCTTTCATTGTCCCTCTTTTCAGAATCTATTGTAGTGCAATACACACAATATGGCCTTAATGGATCCCAAACCTTTCTGATTAAAGATGGCCTTGTTACTGGCACGCTGCGGGATAATCCTTTAGGGAAAGCATTGTGCACCAAGTTGTACCAAAATTCCTCTTGTGTTGTAGCCCCTATTTATTTCTTAGATAAAAGCTACTCTTTCATATTGTAGGAAAGAGAAAATCTCTCAAAATACCCACCTTTCATGTGCATCATTTTGTTCTTCAAGGTTAGAGGACGATTGTTACTGAATAAAGAGTGGGATGATCCTTTGAAAAATTAGTTTTGAAAAGGAGGATATTTAGTCCACAAGTTACTATTACTATTAGAGTATTATGTATTATGTATTTAAATTGATAAAAATAGAGAATAGAGAAAGGGGTTTTGAGTCTCTAATATGACGTATGAAAAGAAGCAACCACTAACATGTATGTAAACAAAAGGCTTTTACTTTCCAGGATACTTGTTTACTTTATTTATATGGAACTGATTTTTTTTCTTCTTCAGAATTTCATGTATTTTGCTGGAATTGCCTGCAAGTCAGTTATTTGTATTTCCAAAACACAAAGAATGTATTAACACATGGCAAACATTGTAGCAACAGATATCAAGGAAGAAATGATGTGGGAAAAACTCGTGACTTTTGAGCCCTGACATCTTCTGCCAATCTTTAAAATGTTTTTGTTTATTTAAGCTAATGTTCACTAAACTGACAAAATCCCCAAATGACAGCATCTCCATGAAGACTGCAGACTTTTAACTGAAATAGTGTAGCACCACAGTCCTCTCTTAAGTTAATGTAGATTTTTGCTAGATCCTGGACCTGCACTGTAACGCTCCTAACTAACTTATTTTCTCACACCACTGTTTTTTTTTATACCTTTTTTGTCCTCTTCTTTCTCACCCTCTTCACCTACACAGTAGAGTGCAAACTTGTAATAAGTATTGACCTTTACCTTTACCTCCATGTTTTCCCCCCTATAATCCTGCAAAAAATCAATTGACTCCAGTTCATCCTTAGACACGACTTAAATCTTGAGATCATGAGATATGGTCAAGAACATGGCGAACAGGGCTCTGGCTCGGTATTCCAATTCCCAAACAATTACTCAAGTGCTTTTTGAACCTATTAATTTTATTGGTCCCATAGTGGTCTTCTTTAGGGAGCAGAATATCAAAGTGCATGAGGAATGAATGAAGGTTTGCTCCTCCCTGATGAAGGTCACAACAGGGCTTCAGTGCATCAGAGTTGGTTTCAATACGTTCTTTTGAAACATCTGTGCAATTCAGGCTTTTTAATTTTTCTGCTTCAAGAGTGTTATAAGAAGTCCTTTCACAAGAGGCAACAGCTCCAAACTGAAGAGCACCTTCGAAAACTCGTCTACACAGAGAAACCGAACAGTGACTTTCCTTCCTCTTTTCTTTTTACTTCGTATTAAACCTAATTGGGGTGAATAGAGGCATGTCATTATGGAGGACAACATAAATTAATAAATAAAGGCATTTTCATCTAAAGCAATGAAGCATTGAGGTTTTGAAGATGTTTATGCTATGCTGTGTCCATTTCTTCAACCATTCAATTTAATTATACCTCCATGATCAGGGTCAGGGATATAAATGTCTTTTTTTAATAACATCCAAAACAATATCTTTTGTTTGTTGTAACCTAGGGGACATATTTAATGTACTGCAATGTTTTCAGAATTGTATGCTAGCATGCAGCAATGGCCTTCAACATTGTTCCTTCATGCCACACTGACATCAAAAAATGTCATTCCTTTCCTCCTTCTTGAAATGTAATAGAACCGTCACAGACTTTCCCACGTTATGCAACGCTACAACGGTTTACAGTTCAAGGATATAGCCGACAGAGATGCATTAAGCGCGCATATTGTATACATTCAAAGGAAACAAAGAAAAGTCCCACATTTGCTTGATCACAACAGAACCAATCCCCCTGGTTTCAACTCTTCTTTGCTTGGTATTCACTAGAGGACTGTCTATATGTTACGGCCCCATTCAAGTACAACATGCTCGCTGTACTTCAGCTACACTTTAATAGTTTCTCGTTGTTTGCTTGGATACTTTGTAGATTTAAGCAAACTTCAAATAAATAAGAAATCAATTCTGCTCTCCTCAGTGTACCGAGTGAATCCATAAAATGTTGCACTCACTTGCGAGCGTGTACACACAAAAACTGTTTTCTTGCAAAGCTGCTGTTGATCCATTGAGAACATCACGTAAGTGGAAACCAACGCAAACAACACAGCCTGCCTTGACTGAAATGTAATGATGTTTCTAATACAGAAAAAGCGAACACAATCCTGACATAACTACTGAAAGAACTCCAGTGGAGGAGTTGAGATGCAGCAATAGCAATATTTCACAGATTATACTGCAATAAAACCTCTATAACAATTAAATCATTGCTATGATAACATCCAACAACCTATGTATATAAATCAGTTTTGACTTGCTGAATGTGTCCAGGGCCATCTTGTGTTAGAATACTTGTAAAATTCTAGAACAAACAGACATCTACAATACGCACAGTAATATAAATAATAATTAACATTTTATGATACAATACGACGAAATGTAATAAAATCAAACTGTCTAGTTAATAAAAAGCAAGTCTAAAATTTGTTTTTAAAAGTGACTTAAAGAAGACAATGACAATATTTAAAACAGATTTGGCCAGAATTTTGCATGCAGTATGCAAACAAAAGCAAAATCTGCAGTATGCAGGTCAGTCGAACAGTTTTAGTTGTAAGGTTTGATTAAGAATTGGCCAGGATGCATCTCAGGTTGCATTTAGGCTTGTAGGAGGTCAGGAGGTCAGCTTCAGTATTTATTCTGGCACTAACCCTCAAGCTTTACAAGTGAGCATTAAAATCTATTCTAAGAAACTCTGGGACCCAGTGAATTGATTTTAAAACTGGTGAGATGTGTTCTGTCCTGTTCGACCTGGTCATGAGTCTGGCTGCAGCATTTTGAAGTTCATTGAGGTTTTGTTGTGTGAGACGAGTGCATTTCCGTAATCTAACTGGGATGAAATTAATGCATGAAGAGTACTGTTTCTAAGTTCTTGGCAGATAAAAATTGCAATTTTTTTAATAAAATGGAATTAATATTCTGGTCAGAATGAAACATGTTTATCAAAGATTATACAGAGGTTTGTGCAAGAGATGGTAATGTTAGATGAGAGGGGAAGAAATGTAATTCTATAATAATTATCTCAAATATTTTTTGAGTTTAACTGCAGAAAATGTGACACCATCCAGTTATTGATATCTGTAATGCAATGATGAGGAAATTGATTGGTGTCATTAGTGTCAAAGGTGAGATATACTTGTGTGTCATCGGTATAGAAATGGTATTTGATATTGTGTTTTTTTAATAATATGACCAAGAAGTAGCACATAAATGGAAAAAAGTAATGGAACTCCATATTTTAGCGCTACTGGAGCTGAACCAAACCAAACCTGAGAGATGTTCAATTACAATACTATGATCAACAGTGTCGGTGTTCAGCAAGTTAAAGTCTGTCGTGTGATTTGCCTGTGCTTGCTACTTTGCAATAGATTCAGTCCGTACCTGACAAATAGAACCAAATACTAACCACGACCCTCCTCTCTGTTTGTATGTATGACCTTGCGTATTTGTTTCTGTTTAGCAGCAGTTGTTGTTTCTTCTTAGATGAATTTAAAACTGAGCGGAGAATTTAATAAAAAGTGGTCACAGGAGCTGCTTTCGGTGTGAACTGAAGCCTACAGACTGCTAAATTATTATTAATGAATGAATACCAAGTGAATAGTAAGTGTGTGATGGTTGAATGGCTGAAGTGATATATAGAATAACATAATAAAAACATTTTGCATGGGTGCAAAGACAAAGTGACTACAGTGGAATATGTAAAGTTTCTTGAGCTGAACTGTAATAAAAGTTCCTCTCTGTTTTCACTAAAATGCCCATCACATTGATCATTTCTTGCTTTCTGCTTACAAGGTTACTGAGTTGGAATATAATTACAACTCATTTGGCTATTGTATTTCATAAAACCTGATACAGCATTTTTATTAAAATGGCATGTTTCTCAAAAGGCAATTTAAGTCATGACTATATTTGTATTTCAAGAGGATGTAAATGACTATGCCTCATTATTTGATTGATTCTCTTTATAAACCACTTGCTGAGATGCTGTATAAACATTTTCTTAGGTCGCTGTACTTGTCAGTGAATTTCAGAATAAAAGTAAGACAAAGATGTGCACATACTAAGTTGCTTTTATTAATACAGAACTGCATGCTACAGAGACTGTACAGCATAAACATTTATTCATTACAAAAAAACATGGTTTTGGAACCATTTAAAATAACAGGAAAAAACAAACAAACAAAAAGATAAGAGCATAAAATAGAACAGGAACATCACAGCCGTTAAGGAAACATTCAAACTATTTATCATTAGCATCTTAATAAACCAGAGAAGAAATCGACAGATTACAGTCGCGTCATGTCAACTACAATGGCACCGAGTGGATGATTCTCTTGTAGCTTTTTTTACAGCCTCTTGCAACATCAACATGCCTATTTTTTCTATCTACCTATATGTAGTAGTGTACTTAAAAGTGGCAGTTTGTGTATTTTTTTGTATTTAATAGTTTTTTTATGAACCTCCTAATATACATAATTTGGCCCTTGTGGGTTTATACAGTATGATGTCCGCCTTTTTATTAAGTTTAAATTTTAATATTTGACAATTTGCTACCAAACACATTTGTTATAGCAACATTTATACTACATACATAGCAATCTATGTAACGTCACAGCAAAGAATGGTATCGAAATAAAAAAAAACAAACAACAACAAAACAAAAAAGAAGATCCCTACAGCATGGTTAGAGGGGCAGAGAAAATTATCACAAAATTTGGCACGGAAAATCTGTACACCAATCTACAGTCTGAGAGATGTGACTGTGCAATAAAAAAGAAGGGCTTTAGACACTTTTCCAACTACTGAAGACACGGTACCCACTGTCTCTTGTTTCAAGTTTTCTTTTCTTCTTTTTGTAAAATGGCTTATAGACGCATTTCTTGAAATGAAGTTGTGCATACTTCTGTTCATGAGATCTACACAGTACACTGAGTGGAATCCAGGTTTTCAGCAAGGAAAGAAATCAATAACAAAAGATTTGCCTTTTAAAACCTCCTTGTAAAAATGGATCATTCATATATAAGTCGCTTACCTTAAGAAAAAATATTTGTACAATGTATTAAGAAAAAAAAAGTCAAAAAGAGACACATACAAGATACAACAAGCAATCTCTAAAGCAATAAATACTACTGGTCCTAGCGTTGTGACATTTTGAATTTAATAACCCTCAACCCTCCCACCCCGACCTCCCCTCAAGCCCACCCAACTTGCCTGACTCCACCCCAAAGGTAAACAACAAAGAAAAAAGACAACGCAGTGGAAGAATGCATATTTAACACAGTAATCCCCCCCCCCCATTATTCTGTACATTTAAACAAGAACAAGTAACATCACAATTAGAGTTGTTCCTCAGAGAGGTGTCACCACTAGCCTCATGCCCTCCTAGAGTTTAAACAGATGTCAAATGATTGGTTCGCAAGCTCGTATTTAATACAAATAAAGAAGGAGAACCAACTCTTTCAAGAAAAGGGCTCATTGAATAATCTAGCCTATCTTTTAATATCCGTCTTTTAAACATTTTGAAGTTGAACTAGATAATTTTTCTGTTTGCACTGTTTAACACTACAAAAAAGACAAAACAAAATTCATAAAAATTTTGGCAGAATCACAAAGCTATACTACAGCTCATTGTATCATTTCTTTATAATAATTAGATTTTTTTTTTTTGATAATGATGGGTCAAATATTGACCAATGAACTTTAATAAAACAAACAAAAATTTTCAAAGCCTTATGGCACAGAAACATAAAGAGAAACGAACTGACGGCAAGTGAAATATAGCAGAGAGAGGGCCTATAAAGGTGTGTGAGTGTATGTGCGCGCAGAGCTAGAAAAGAGGAGAAGAATAGGGTAGACTATTCTATAGACTTGGTCACTAGCGACAGAGGCTGAGGGGCCGTGGAGGGGAGGAGCGAGTGGGAATGACACAGCAATGCTGAGGGCCGGGCCATTGAGGACGCCACAGAGGAGCCCGGCTGCCGCGAGGACGAGACGTCGCCGTGCTCCAGGGCTCCGTTGTGGGAGGAGGCGCCGGGAGTTTTCCTAGCTGCAGCAGAGTTTTCCAGCTGAACCAAAGATGGTGGAGGCCCAGCCAGGAGGTGCGGGTGGTGGAGTGGCTGGTGGGCCGGTTTCATAGTCAGTGAGAGAGGTTGCATTTGTTCAGTCTGAGGTTTGGACTCTTTTGAGGAGGGGGAGGGAACCACTGAGGAGGGGGAGGATGGGGGGGAGTCTAGTAAGCTTCCGTCCGTAGAGGGAGGACTGGCACAGCTGCCTTCACCTTGGATGTAGCGAATGCACTTTTTTTTTCTCCTGAGGGACAAGAGAAAGAGAGAATCTTTTAGCATCACATCTTCAGACTGCATCGCCTCTTAGCACTGTTGCTGACTTAAATGCACCTTTTGGCTTTTTGAATGATCGAAAACCATTACTTGGAACTTGGTTTTACATTACGGATAACATATTGCAGGTGCATTTAAGTAGCTTTTATAAACCTTGTGCTAAGAAGGAAGTTGGTAGAAATGACAGTCAATTTCGAAATACTAAACCATCAGACAGGACAGACATGAAAGAAAGATCACAGGTGAAGCACCTGGACAGGAAGCAGCAGGGACATGAAAAGCACACACAGAGATGAGGATGAGGATGATGAGAAGAAAATGAAGGAGATCAAATGTAGTAATGGTCGCTCTCTGGATGTAAATTCAGCCTTTCTTACAGGCAGAGCTACAGCTGGGGATCAGCCTGTTCTCTCCAGCAACACGAGGTTACTGGACCTGTCTCACTTCTCTACCTCTATCTGGCTCTACTCTCTCTTCTCCTGAGGGGACAGAGTTTGGATTCGAGGGCGAAAAAGTCAACAAGATCCACACTACCCAGCATCTGCCCCACAGACACAAGTGTGTGTGCGTGAGGGGTCAAGGCATCATGTTTGCATTCCTGCCTGGGGTCGGGACCCTCCCCCTGCCTGCCGAGTCCTCAGGCCAGGCCCGTTGCCCTCAGTGGAACCCAATGAACGAGCATGGGGGGGAGGGAGGGGGAGTTAGGAGAGTAGGGGATTGTTGCATTTATCTGTGGTGACTCTTCTGCGAAGGCTGTGCTCAGATTTGGTTAAGGGGGAATCTCTGCCCACCTCATCTTTACCCTGACCCTGGCAGTGACCCCTCTCTCAGCTTTCCATTCTATCACAAGGATGCCTGAAGGCGACGGAGTATTAGTATTTAAGACTCACAGGGACAGGGAGTAGGTAAAAAGTAGACTGTGGTGTTTTTAAAAAGAAAGGTTGAGGCTTTTGGAATATGTAAGGCTGATCTACTGATCTACTTTCCCTGTAATTCTGAAAGGGGCAAACATTCTACATGAACACGAACCGAGAAAGCAGATTACTGAGAATGAAGAGGAAGAAGGACATCAACAAATCACAAAAAGGGGCTCACAAAACCTTGATCGCATGCCAGGGTGAAAGACAGGCATGCATTTCCAATAAGCTTGACAGTACAAGCACACAACACCGGACAGTAAAGAACACTAGGAAAGTCTGGAAAAGAGTGGGGATGAGGCTTTTAAGTGCATTCACCACTGATACTGTAGCACTGGGTGGTGCGGCGTATCGACCGGCCGTAAAAAGGTATCATTTTGCCACTACATACACATCTTGCTCTCTAACTGTCTGTCAAACTGCAACAAATGAGCTAATATCCATTTTTTAACAGACATATCGATTCATAGTATGTGCCTGTGTATGTTATTGATTTCTCTGCCTCGGGGGAAATTACACCAGATGCATCTTTTAGGAAATGGAGCCCAGAGAGAACTTTTAACCTCTCGGCTCCTCAAACGAAGACTGAATTATCGCGCTTTCCCGTCTCCTGATCTCATGAACTGCTATTATTGTTTAAGGGATAATGCAGTATTTTGGATACTGTGTTTGTAAGCTGGAAGGGAAATAAGAGAGCCAGGTGGAAACAACCAACAAGGACTGTGTGGAGGTGGGTGAGTGTGACGTCCTACTTGTTTCACAAGAAAATCTGAACATAAAAAAAGCATAGCTGATAAATTCTTGTTGGACATTCATTTAAAATTGTGACAAAAACTGGGAAATGTCCTTTGTAATAGGTTTATAAACTGCTTACAAAGACCTCACCGCAAAATACAAAAATCATCTAAATATCGATTTCGAGCTGACCCATGTAAATGATTCAAACAAATGAAACATGTAGCAGCAGAAACAAACAATGTGTTGAAATGGTTGGTGTTGACGAGTCGTGTCAAGAAAGAGTGGGGCAGGGTGTGGTGCAAGCCAGACACAGAGAAGGGTATTACTTAGCAGAAACAAATACCTACCATGAAAATATTCCCAATTCAAAGACTGCTTGTGTCAGAACAGAAAGACAACAGGTAGGGACTAAGTAAGGGTTATTGAAGAGGAGTTTGGAGGAAGAAGAGGTGGAGAAGGAGGAGGAAGAGGGCACAGAAAAGAGTGTCACTGAGCAGGCCCTCAGAGAAAGCAGGGCTAAATTTGTAAGCATAACATTGTTATTCAAAGGACGCCAATTAGAACAAACATGACACTTAAGAAGGGAGGTAATTATCCACTGCCTGGAGAGAAAATGGATTTCAAACACAACAAGTCAGACTGTAAGAAATATTATTCCAAATGATATGATCTTGCATGATATTTTGTTGAGATAAAATATTCAGTAATCTTATTTAGAAATCCATTTTCTGCCACTGGGCTTGAACTGAGTTCAATGAGGAAAAAATTGCTGTGAGGGAATTTATAGCAGGAAGCTCCACAGTAAGAAGAAGGAGCAGAAGAGTTTGCCATCTGTTACCACACTGATGGAAACATGTTTTAGAGGGTTATCTGAGCAAATTATCAAGGAGAAGAAGCTGCTCATTGTGGATGTCTTCCTCCCACTGGTACTACAGCAGTTATACCTGCATGGTTTGCACCATAAACTCAGCTGGTCAAGCCCGAACAAGGCACGACACTTCTTTGGGGTATTTGCATCTGTTAGCCAAAGAGGTAGACACAAACAAACAAACACACAGAGACAAAAACAAAAAAGAAAGAAAAAACAAAACGGACACGTCATTGCACAGACAAAAACATGTAGCCAGGGCTTAGGTTTAGGCTGGCAAAACTGGGATGTCCTCCATATTGACCAAGCCATCAGGATCCACATCCTCCAAGCCCCGACCTGCCAGTTTAGGATTTCTGACCAATGTCAGTGAGGCTTATTGTACTCTAACATCCTGAAATGATACCCCATGTAACCCCAGAAATGTTTCTTCATCAACACATACACACAGACTCCATTCATACAAACACTCTGGCATGTGCTGTTAATACCCTTCTTCCCAAACAGGAGGTAAAAATCGAATAGTGGGAACCTAGAGACAGACCGGCAGGGCGTGGCTGGAGGAAGCGGAGAGGTCACGATAGCCTGGCGGGACAGACAGAGGCAGGGAAGAGAAGAGAAAGAAAAGGGTAGCAGCAGAGAGCGAAAGGAGGAAGTCCCAGTGTACAGTTACCCAGCCTTCACCTGGCCCTGGCCAGTGCAAGCACACACCATACACACCTGCACGGGCCACACCAGTTATTCTGTTGATCGAGCCCAAAGCGCGCTCGACACTTCTTAGGAGCGCTCAGGTCTGATGCCGCAACAGGGAGGGGAAGCCAGCAGAGAAGAGGAATAGAACCAAAACCATAAGGAACAGAATTCAAAAGGAGGAGGGAAATGAGGAGAAAAAACAGGTAACAGTGAATCTATGAAGCTTGGCAGTGGCTCATTGTGCAAGAAATCCCCCCCGAAACCCCCCAAAAAGCCATTCTCAAGTGTGCCTTTAAAGATAGGATTGAACACAATTAGTGTGTTTCAGACATTAGTAAAAGTCCAAATGCATGCAAATTAGCAAAATATGACATTCATTTGGAAAAGGTCGCTTTCAGTCATGTAATCTAAACTCTGACTGGAGTTAAAGCTGAAGATAAGAAGTGCTTATTTTGTCGAGGGGACATAAAGGGAGAAAGTGCAGATTGGATTAATTTACTGCTACATGTTATCAGTGCACTATGGTTTCAAAAGGACGGTCAAGGTGGTAGAACTAGGCAGCAGTAGCAGACTAAGACAGCAGTGTCGTGAGTTAGCCCTAGCCAGGGGAAGGATTAAAAAAGGCTGGAACCTGAAGAGGGAATCTACTCCTTAGACCTGGCATCAAACAGGTGACTGTTTTCAACATTGCCTGCCTGTTGCAGAAAAGCTGCCAGTCACTTGCTAGCTCTACCCAGCAGCCGTGTCACTATCACAAGTAGAGCAGAGTGACAGCAGAATATTGTGGTGGACTGTTTGAGTCCAGGCCTTGTCTGAGTAGAGACGGACTTAAAAGGGGGAGTGGGCCAAACTCATGCTGGCCTATGGAAAAGGCAGGCGCAGCTACTGAAGCATATAGATTAAGGAGGTTTACCCTGACATACTTCACAATAAAAATCTAACTTTATATCATGAGCTCCTCAAGCATACTGCATAGCGATTATGCCAAAATACGGAATATGTTGTAAACTAAATAGCAATAAATGGAGGTAAATTAAATGAAACATAATCTAGCTTTAAGTCAAACAATAGCAACATTTTAAGAAAAGAAAGCAGCAAACAAAGCAAAAAGAGCATATTTCAAAATATAAAATTAAGTCTTAAACCTGCCTAATATTGCACATTCATAGATAAATAATATACAATAAAAAAAAAAAAACAAGTTAGTAATTTAATACTCAAAATGACATTAGCACCTGTAATCGGAGGGAGTGAAAGGCAAGGGTTTGGAAAATATTCTCTGTGTTCTGAAAAAAAAGAACAGATAGAGAGGCCTTCAAGAAGAAATCCGTCACCAAACGAGCGCAAAATACATAATAAGTCGCCATTGTTCCTCACAATACGATCAGAAGAATATGAATCATGAGAATAAAAATGGATAAATCATAGAATTAGCAAACCTCCTTAATTTTAAGATGCAAGTGATTTTTCTTATGTTGATATAAAAGCATGCATGAAAGCAAGCAAGGGGCAGCCCAGCAAGCGCACACACACACACACACACACACACACACAGTACTGTAGTGCAGTCTATCTGCAGGGCACAGGCATTATAAAAACAGGGCCACGCACACAACACTAGCAAAGTTAATGGCTCTCACAATGCTTCAACTTCACATTCTCAAACATATCACAATACCAGAACGCTAAGGGGCAAAGTGGGGTGGGGGGGGTGGGTGTCAAGAGGGGAGGTGAGAAGGAGTGTGGGGGGTCATGCATATTCAGTTGTTATTAGCTGGGGAAGGCTAGGGGGAAAATGGGGAAAAGGGGGGTATATTACAAGCAACTCTACCATTTAAATATTGCATTGGGTAGCATAACTATACCAAAAAAAATGAAAAAAAGCCAGGCACAATAACACACACAAAAGAAACATAACACATACAAAAAAAAGAAGCTTGACTTTTATCTTGCAAGATGTCACATCTGCCTGACACATGATGGGGCTCTTCTAATATGGGAGATAATTGCAGCTCACTTACCATTGCTCTCTGCTTGCTGCTTTTCCCTTTTTCTCTTCTTCCTTTTCCCCTGTTGGTTAGCCGCCAAAAAAATAGAAAGAAAAAAATAGACACAGACAGGAACCTTAGTTATTATATTGCAGAATGCCCAAAACATGAAACAGAGAATAGGACTCATCTTTGTGTTTACTTATTTATTCATTCATTCTTTCTCTGCCTTTTTTTCTGTCTCTGCCCTCCGGTTTGTAACAGCCACTGCAGGCCAAACCAGAATTCGGTCTTTTTCTGCTCTTTTCTTCTTTTTCTGTAATCTTTTGTCTTATTTTCCTCTGTGAACATCTAAGCATCTTGACGAGCTTCTGGTTTAGAAGATAGATTTCTCTAAGGCTGCTCATGGAAGACTCCACTGGTCAAACTGGACAAAACTGATGAGAATCTGCACACTTATGTGTCAGAACAAAGTGTTCACTGTGAATTCATATCGACAACATCATGGCCAGACTTTGTTACAGATTTTCTTTCATGTGGTAAAAAGATGGGCTTAGGTCAAGGCGATTTGTCCAGTCTCATATACACATATAGCAAATTACAGGAAGAAAGTGATCCCTCAGGCTAAGTAAGAAAAAAGCAAAAGAAAGAACTCATTCTGTTCATGTCACCTAGTAAAAGAGGGAAGGAACAGGCCGTTACGACTTGTAAACTTAAAAACTTACATAGTTGTCTCGTGCTGACCAGCCGGGGTACAGCTGCATGTGGAGCTGTCGCTCTTTCCTGGCCAGCTCATAGTACTTGGCCTGCTCCTCCCTCGATAGGGCGTGCCACTGCAAAATGAGAAACAAGACACAGAAAGAAGACAGAAAGATTTTAACCGTGAACAGGAAAAACATAGTTGTGCAGGTTGTGAACTGGACTTGAATCTACTTTACTGGGCTATCAGGTCACAACAAAAACCTTTTAATCGTCTAAAAGGCCACTTGATTACCACGACTCTGCTGTTTCAATTCCATTTTTCAATTTATGTTTAACTGCCTTCACCTTGAATCTCAGGTGTAAACCGGCCCATGTTTAGAATAAAAGTAGCAGTGGGCCCTGAGCACCAGGACTAAGACCATTACAGTGTTTGTGTGTGTCTGGTGATCTGCTAGGACTTACCCTCCGCCCCAGGATCTGGTTGATGGCAGCACTTTCCTTCAGTGTGCACTCAGCCACCACCTTGGCCCTCATCTCCTTCATGTAGAGCATGAAGGCGTTCAGAGGCTTCTTTATGTGGACCTGTTTCTTTTTCTCCTCTTCCTTTTTAGCGTCTTGTTTCCTGTGGAGAACCAGAGGGCAGAAAGGTGAGCAGAGTCAACCCCACAACTGGTTCTACGACTGAAACAGGGGTTTAGGTCAATGAAAGTCTACTCACGAGCTGTTGAGAGAGCTGATGTCACTGTGGGAGGATTCCTGCTTGACGTTGGGTGTGACGATGGCTGGGTGTGGGATGCCCGTGGTGTGCAAACTGTGGTGAGGGGGCACCATGTGTGGGGGGAACCTAGAGGACAGAAGACTGTGTAAATCGTCAGAATGGACACGGGTGAAATGAGGAGATGGAGCACATGTATACACAAGACCAAAGGGGCTAAATTCCATTCCCATCTTTCAATGACATAAAAGTACAAAGTGTTTTTCAGTTTCTTTCATAGGAATGGAATTAACCTTTAGTCACAAGAAAAGACTTTAATGCACATACAAACATCCACGTAAAAAAGTCCACGGCTGATTGCTGCATTATTATTCACAACCAATTAAGATTTTATTACTCGAAATGAGTGTTAAAAGTCAAATGTTAATTTGATCACAGGATCCAGCCTGGACAGCTTTACACTTCACACACATTTCTAACAGCAAATTATGGCAAACCATCAGTAAAATGTGATATAAAAGCTACATTGTGGGGTAATAAGTAAATGCAGTTGCAAAGGAATGCATCTCTTGCCATTTTATAACAACCCAAAAAACCTATGCCTTTTTTTATACATAATTTAATTACAACTTTAAGAGTGTTCTAACCAATACAGGCAACAATTGGCTAAGGGGCTCTATGCCCCTTGAACTTTTCTGCTCATAGTTACAGAGACTGTGTAGACCGCAGTGTGATATATCAGTGCCATCCATAGCTTGTATCAGTGATGATGAAGCACTTCTCAGATGTAGAAGAATTAGATTTTTGAGGAAAAAGTTTATACCTGCTTTAACAACTGTCACCTAAGATGATGATGACGACAATGAAGATTTCTGTCTTTTATCCGTAGATGACAAATGTCAATCGTATAGAACTTCAATTCATTGTAATATTTGAGGAAACTGCATTTTTAGCAATTACACTGATATGAAAATGCCAGGTTCTGGAGGGGTATAGCTGGAACCATTATCTCTTATCAAAGAATATTGCAAACTAGATTAAAATGTTCTATCAAAGTCTAGTATCACTTCAGGTATTGGGTCTCTATTTGCTTCCTCCCATTCTTTTCTGCCAATTCAGCACTGTCAGCAGCACTGACATTTTTATCTCCATCCCTCTACCTCCCTATCATCATTTCCTCATCTCCAACCACAACCGCTCCACATATCGAGGCCAGAAACCCGTATTTGTGATTTTCTTTCACTGGCCGGAACAGAAATAAAACACTGCTGTACTGTATGTGCCAGTGTATATGTACGACACTAATTATTTGTGTCAGATTATTTGAACGTGTGCCCGTCTTATCTGCATGTGTATGTTTACAGCGTGGCGCCTCGGCTCCACGTGACTACACACACATTTAAGAGAAGAGAGGAGGATGAAGGAGAAGGAAAAAAGGAGGAATAATTTTTTTTTAAAGCAGCTCATTATCTAGCTGTGTCTGGCTGCATGGCTTCGAGCCAGAATATAATGATGAGGATAAACTCGCCAGGAACAACTAGTTTCTGTTGGAGGCCATCTCAGGGGAGTGCCAGTGCGCTCCCCCCTCAAACTCTTTCCCTCTTTTTCTCCTTTCCCCTCTTCTCCCTTCATCACTGACACATTGGTGTTTGTGCCATGTCATCCGTTGATGGGGAGCTCGGCAGCAGTGGCTGCATATCGCCCATCATTAGGGCTGCTGCATTTTTCTTCGCTCACTGTGCTTCCTCTCTCCCTGTTCACCCTCCCTCCTTCTCTCTCTGTGCACTTGTTAAAATTTCCTCTGTTCCAAGATCTATTTTTTTCTCCTTCTTCTTCTCTACTCCTCCCTGTCCCCTCACCACCTCCACGCTCCTTCGCTTCCTCTCTCCCTCTGGGGGGGGGGGGGGGGGGGGGGGGGGGGGGGGGGGGGGGGGGGGGGGGGGGGGGGGGGGGGGGGGGGGGGGGGGGGGGGGGGGGGGGGGGGGGG
>JAVQJD010032918.1:0-31836 GCA_036023655.1 Nannoperca australis | reverse complement strand
CCCCCCCCCCCCCCCCCCCCCCCCCCCCCCCCAAAACAACAAATTTTGCCGTGGGGTCTTTAAAATCCTGCGGGTTGTGTTACTGAGTGAAATCAAATTTCATTTCTGTGTTTTATTCTACTCGTGTAATCTTTGTTGATTTATAAACACAAACTGTTCATATTTAAAACACTGACTGTGGTTTCCAATACATATCGAGTTCACCCTTTCACTTGGAAGAAAAGAGCGGGCTATCTTGTTGCAGACAAACAAGTTAAGAAGACTGGTTTTCTCGCAGTGCCAAATCAAGCAAAACTTGGGAGAACTGGCTTCAATCTATAAGCTTTGTATGGTGTTTGAGTCGCGTAACTCTTTAGCAAATGTTTCAAAATCCCTGTCACATTGCAGTTGTTCCACACCTACTGTCGCGGCACACTTTGGATTTGACTGTAAATACAGAGTAATAACTGTGTCCAAATCTGCAAACTAACTCACAACCTTGGGATTGGCAAGAGATCGTATAATAAATGTATAATGTGACCAGGCAGCGAGCTCGGGTTCTCTATGAGGTGCTGCTGATGTGTTTGGTTCACTAAACATATATCAAGGCAGTGCTCAGATGACTTTGAGGTATAGCTGTAGCCCGACAATAATTTGGAATCCAAAATCGATGTATCAAGCCATAAAATCATCCTACATGCAGTTTTACACAAGAGCTGTGAAGTAGTGATTGTCTGACTCCACAGCAGTTTGTGAATGCTGCCATCTTTTGGTACCAGTGGGTACTGCAACTACTCAAAGAAAGCTATATTTGCTGCCAGTAGTGAGTAGTCTTATCCCAGTACATTGTGTGTATTGTGAAGATAAAAAACACAGTCACTCTTTCACATTATAAAGTTTGTATTCAAACAGGAGCATGCTTTCAATCTAAAATGGTTTACAAATTGACAAATGTTTGAAAAATATTTCCCCCATTTTCATTTAATTATAATACTTCAGACTTTAAAAAGTGCATTGGACGAGCCACACAAATTCACCGCCGGTTCATGGCGGACTCAAATACCCATCAAACAATGTAAGATGGAGCATGCAATACTACATAAACCTGGCAATGAGGATTTAAGGCACTTTCCTATAACTCGCACTTAATTTAGGGAACTTAAAGACGATTAAATGTCATTTTCAAAATGCAGCACCTTGTATTTCAACGAGTGCAAGGTGTCATACGAACGCGTGTAATCTGACGAGATAAAGTATATTGCACCAAATTCTTGTACTGTAAACACAACTTACACTTTTGGCACTGTACTGGCAATAACTTAACAATGAACACAAGTTACATCAAACAAGGCACACAAATAATGCTCAAACACATAAAGTTTGTCATTTTTGGCAAAAGTTAAAAAAATATATTACTGTATCGGGACAGACTGCGCCTGATATATGACCCTGATATGATGACACTTGATGTGTTGATACTGACCACAGGCACTGGTGGTTGTGGTGAAGCCCACACAGATATGACTACAGAGCAGATGTTTCTTTCTTTTTTTTCAAGACAGATGCATTTTCCATTTGCAATTATTGTTCATCGTGAGGAGGTTCAAGACAAAACCGTTTAATACCTCAAATTTAACAAAGCCCCTGAGCAACTGTTAATCCCAACAAACATCAAACGTTTTTCAAAGCAAAAGGACCAACAGTATCTAGAGTCATCTTTCAGGAAACTGGCACTCTTGAAAGCTTTAGGATGAAATGTTAGTGTCGTAGATTGTCACAGAAACAGTTTGCAGCTATTTCACTTTGCTTCATGACAATCACTGAAGTGTCTGCCTCAAGCATCACAGTTGTAGTATAAAATAAAAGGTAGAACTAACTTTTTATCTGACTAACGAAATTAGACACATGGTGGTATTTAGTTAATGTTAAGAGATTTGGCTTTATCTTGATTGTCACTTACTTTTAAGACCATCTAACCCAACAGTCTTAAAAGTGATTCTGGTTTTGTGAGACTCAAGTCTGCACTATCCTGGTTCTTGAAAACGCTCAGGTGCTCGTGTACCAAGGGCCGAGCCTGACGCGTTTGAAGAGCTCATGGATGACTGTAAAATCCCACCGCCATCTGTTGGTAAAACTACTCCATTATCTTTTGTTTTGAAGTAAATTACATAAAATAACGGCAGGACGATGCCTATCAGGAGCATGGCAACTACAGCGTTCCACCACTGGATGCCCCAGTCTGCCCCGTGACTGGTCAGGCGATGTCCTCTGGAACCAAACCGTTGCCGTTTCTCAGAGTTATCCAAGAAATCCTCATCTTGATCATTTGTGGTCTGGATCAGCTTCTCAATATCGTGGTCCACCTCCATTAGAAAGTCTGTGACCTCCTGTAGATGTGGTTGGGCTCTGGTTCTGTCCTGAGGCTTCACCGGTTCAGTAGATGAATGTGGCATTGATTCTTGAGGGTCACTTAGATCTGTGTAAGTCTCGGTTAAAAAGCTGTGTTTCTTAACAGGTATTTTGATAGATTTCAGTGCGAATAAATCTTGTTCCTGCATAAGGTTGTTTACCCGCTTTATATCCGCCACCTGTTGACAGAAACAGCCATGAAGTTACATAAATGAACACTTCACATGCCACTGAAGAGATCAAATCCAAAAAGTATACGCAAAAGCGTTTTAATTTGTTTTGGTTGAAATATTTACCTTGCAGCCATATTGCAGAGCAAGCTTGTTGAGATTGTCACCATCTAACACCTTCCGCTCCAGCAGCTGGACGTTCCTCAGTCTGTCTGGTTCCTGCTCTTGGAAAACCCGCGGCCTCATCTCCATGACACTGAGCTCCTCATCATCTGAGGATACAACAGATTCGTTCTGCCTCCTATTGAACATGTAAACCTGGCCATCTGCACTGGCATGGACGTCCACCGGGGCCTGGAAAGCCTGTGGGACCTGCTCCCCCCTCTGCATAACGAAACACCAGCCTGTAAGGAATTCCACAGATCCAACATTAAATCAAGGATACAAATTTAAAAAAAACACGAGATTTTTAATTTTAACTCCCAACTCAGAATTAAACTTATTCATACTTCTAGCCAGCCTCTGCTCCACCGTCTTGTGTAACTGCGTGGGGCTTTCTCATAGAGGGTTTCTTTACTTTACTGTCTTTTTAAAAAGACTCAAGGGTAAAATTGGGGCACCTCATCAATCAAGATGAATAATTAACAAACAATGACAAAACTACAGTTATCATTACGCAGTAAACTGTGCAACAAGTTGGGTGAGGATTCTTATGGAAGCCCAGTTTTCTTGTTGAATGATGTTTTGAAGTACCGTCAGGCACCTCAGTGGGTTTCAGGAAGTGCCATCAGAAATCTACTGGACCCCACGACAGGCGACACCATTCTCTAGCCCTGACATAACATACCTTTTATCTGCCTTTGAATCCGACACTCACCCAAGCAAAGAGCAGACACTTGGTGGCTTGACCCGGCCTTATGTCTACATTGTTAGGCTAAACAGCCTCGGCTGGCCCACTTGGTTTTAACAGGCAGCTTCATCTGAATCTGAACAGGTCTATCGGTTGGGCGTCCTCTCTATAACTGGGTTTTCAATCAGTTGGGCGCACAAGACAAGAGTTAAACACAAAACTACAGTATGTTCTTTTTAACTTCGGTAGTCACAAAGAGCTTAAAAAAACAGGTGGTTAACAGCAGTCTATACAAATTACTTGGAGCAGGACACAAACACATCTCTGACCATTTTTACTTTCTGATTCGGGAGGGAAAATCTCCCTAATCACTGGCTGACGAACATGTTGCCACGGTTAATATATATTGAAAAGGGTTTATTATATATTACTCGATTTCTTTCTATGATAATTCTCACGGTTGAGGATCGTCTATACTTAGCAGTAGTTTATCTATCTTTATCTTTCATACTCATGTCACATATCTGCTATGACAATGGTTGGTCTGCTTTGCGTTCGTTTAAACAGCACCTGGGAGTGACAGCACTCCAATCACAATACACAAGTTAATGAGCATACAAGCTAACATTAACATTAACTAACTTACCATTCAACAGTTATGTGATTCATAATAAACTTGTTTGAAATTCACATTTAAATATTTACTTGTATCTAACTGTTAATATTCATTATTCATAATGTCAAATTCTGGACAGTTCACCCAGCCGTATATACAAATCATGTTGCCGGTAGACGGAGCTCACAAGGAGAACCTGAAAGCACCATTGACGTTAGCTAACGGGCTAACGACAGCTAATGCTAGCAGGTTCGCTTCGCCTAACTATCAGCAACATGGCAGAAAGCAAGTCAGCGAACTGTTTTTAACTAGCTCGTGTATTTGAGACCGCCCGAATAAAACTACTTACAGGAAATGCAGTTTCACAGACCTTTTTAAACTTATACTGCGCTGTTCCCATCTAGTTACCTTATCCAAATGCTTTGGCAACAGTAATGCAAGCCACCGCCTCCATGAAGCAGTCCTCCTCAGCTTGACTTACTAACATTACAGCTTCAGCAACTGGTGGCACTAGCTACTGGTTAGCCTACTTCTTCTTCGTAGAACAAAATAGGTTTGCACGAGAGATGCACTACCGCCACTTACTGGATCATTGGTAACAAGAGCAATCCTTTTTCATTTCAAGGATCTCTCTCCGATAAAAGGTAGATTAACTGAAGGAAATGATAACGACGATGCACGTTTTTTGGGTCATTTTTCTTTTGCTGTGGTCATCAGCAGTGTGTAATATTGTGGACATCCCTCCTGTCCACACACACACACACACACACACACACACAGGTAAACGTTTCCCCCCTTGTGTGACCAATACCTGCATTAATAGTGACATTTTCACTTCTGATTTCACCACTATCATACTGTTTATGGCCAGAAATCTGAAACATATTCGATGTGCAGTAATGAGACCTAAATGGTGAATTCATGACTTTTTGTCCATTTTGTCATTTCACAGGAGTCCAAGTTGGGACTTGGAGCACAATTCCAAAGGTATTGTTTCGAAGAGCGATAGTGAAGTGTTAGACCAAACAATTATTTGAAATGTTGCTTCAATACATCCAAAACTCTTAATGAGTGTTTGTGTGTGTGTTGAAAGCACCTACGGCAATGGCAATTTTGCATGGCTTTGCAATAAAAATGTGCCCATATCATATATTTTAGAAAATATTGTCATTATACTGTTTCTTCTCTTCATTGTTCACAGACCTACAAAAGTGTATAACATAAAAATAGTTTGTGAGAATTCCTTTGGGGTATATATTCTCTTCACATATTTACGTGCTAATATCTAGTTTAACTAAAAAGCTCTGCTATGTCTGACATCTGTTGGTAGAAAGTCATCATTACATCTAAGCTACTGAAGCGGGCAGTCAATCCCCCCCCCTTCCCTCCATCCCTCTGTACGTTTCCCACTAAAAGACAAGTGGTGGCGAGGACAGCAGCAGCACACAGCCTCTGGCTGAAAGGATGCTAGAAAGTGAGTATTGGTTCCTGAGTCTTCAGGGAAAGAACCAAAGCGGTGGTAGAAAGGTCAGAGTGGTGGTGGTGCCTTCTTTGACCACTAGATGGGGCTATTGATCTTTGATCTCTTTCCATTTGTTTACTGTAAAGCTGCCCATCTGTTTATCAGATGAAACTGATGCAGAGGTTTTGTTGACGTGTGGCAAAGCATTATTTCATTATTTTCATTCCATTCTGTTATTGATTTCTATTGTTAATTGGTATGGTACATTAAGTTTGGTAGTTTTACCCAAAAATGTTACAGCAGTGGTTAATCACTTGATGGATGCTGCCACAAAAGTAGAATAGAACAGAGCAAAGCTCTACACACCAGGATGAGCTGTATATGTGCACAAACTATTTAAAATGCCTCCCCTATTCTTAATAATTATTGCTGTTAATAATATTATCTAATTCCTCCTAAATGTGTGCACCTATGGTCAATTTTAACGGTGTGGAGTGTGAGTGATAACCTGCGTACAAGGAACCTGGTTGGTCAACCCTGAACAGCCCTCAATCATTTGAATGGACATAGCTGTCGGGGTTAACTGTTAATCCTTCCATGAGATGTAGAAATGTAGCTTACGGAAACGTGACTGCAGGGTTTATTAGAAATGAGACAGACATGAAAATTGGCAGCACGTTGAGCTTTATGTCTAAAATTTGTTGGAGGCGAGGCCTAACTCGGATTTCTCTCTTCCGTCTAGCTAACAAGTCTGCAATAACCAGTCCCGCACTCAACAGCTACAGTGTGCAGGACGATAATGGTAACTAGCTAGCCGCCACCGCTGTTAGCTATTATGAAAATCCAGTGTAAAGCCAGAATAAAGTTACATTTGACTTTGATGTTTACCTGATTGGGTGCATTATACAATTATAAAGCTGTCACCTCAGCAATGCAAGGCCAAATGAGTGGATTTTCTCAGAAAGGCCCATGAAGCAATATTTTGCCATGGCTGTTGAAGTATCTGATAAGGAAGATAGTGATATACTGAAATCATTTTGTAAAATAAGAAAAGTAGTTTAATGCTTGACAGGTAAATAGCTCTACTTAAAATATAATATAAATTGATAGGAGCTGTCCCTAATAGTTGCTGGTAATATTTGATATATTGCCCTACAGTATTTTATAGTATAGCATGACGGCATGGTAGTTTAGAAAGGATTTGAATAACTCACAACGCTGTGTGTCTGTATGACTGTACTACAGCAAACAATGGATTGGAGACAGATTTGGGTTTTTCAAAACTAATACTGATCCATCAAAATATGCCCTGATTGTTCTTAATCCCAGTCTGGTGTAGCCTATCCACATCATCCACACATAGGCCTACATCGTGGTTTCCCACGGGTCTAGCCCATAGACTGTATAAAGTCTATGGGCTAGCCTCAGGGTCCACATACTGTATCATCTTAGTTATTAAGCCACGCCCAACATATAAAGTAGGTCATATGAACTCCAATTCAGTCTTCTTTGAATCCTGTATGCTATATTTTAGTAGTTTAATATGTTCCATATTTCCTAGCTAGCTTTTTCTCTGTCTCTGCTATTAGATGAAGAGACTCTGAGGGGCTATTGGCGGAGGCGGCAGAAGAAACAACTTTTTGGGAGCCTTGCTAGGTATACTCATGGTACAGCTTCACATTCTAGTGCTGCTAGTCACTCTGTACTCTCAGTCCCTTTTTAAAAATTTTTTTTTTTACAAAGATTAACTAATAGCAGTTCAGTTATACAAGGTGTGTGCTGATGGAGGTTAATTGGACTGAGACTTTGGAACGACACTTTTAAATATGAAAACTTCATAAAAGCTATAAAATTGCACTCTGAAAGATTTGTGACTTTATGTATTTGTTTTGTGAGCTGTTGCCTACAGAGCAAGACACTGATATTGATACACACCTGTGGCCAATGGTGTAATATCAGAAAGAAAATCTGTGGCTTGTGTGTGTGGAGTGTTGAGAGATACCATGTGGGGATTGCAGAGGCTGTTAACGTAAATTAATGCAGGGTTTTTTAATTAACACACAATATGGCTTGATAATGCAAGACATTGTATCTATCTAGTGTTGCAGTAGGTGTAACCAGCGGGTGAGAATTGATGTTGAACGCCTATGAAAATAAAATTCCACCACCCCAATCTTTACACAATCTTAACTCCTCCCAAGTTTAACTAAGTCAGTCAACATTTCAACATAAAAATCATACAAATGTCCCACTAAGCTGTTATAACGTTTACCTGATTTCTGATCAGTTTGATCATTGAAACTTCTGTCTTGCTCATAGTCCATAAATATGATTCATCTTTGTGTTATTTCATGGATAGTTGTTAAGTAGCTAACTGTTATTTATAACTTAAGTGAACCTGTAATGTAACTAAAGTGATAAAGTGAACAATTTAAATGAACACGAGCCCATTAGGTCTGGTGTTGTGCTCAATGGTGACTGTTTACATTGGATGGAGGAACAACTGATCAATCAGAGCTTTGATGTCAGGTGTTTATTGGGCACAACATCTTTGTACATAGCTTGCTAGTTACATCCAAAAAGGTGACAAGCATTGGAGGAGATTGAAGCAGCTGTACAAGTTGCTGAATGTCAATTTACAGACATTACAACGCTTAAATTGACGTATTTAATACATTCTCATGAAAAATGTCAGGATGACTACACCTAGTAACCATTACTGAAGCTTCCATGTCAAGTAAAAATGATGATGGAGGGACAGATACATGACATGCTACTAATTTATGATCACAATGAACACAATCTCGTGTTAAATGAGTGATGTTAAACAGAGGCTTTTGATGTGGTGGCAAGTAGGATTGAAGTGGGGAGAAAGGTCCATTGACAAAATACACATAAACAAACCATTCACAAGTCTGTCATCTTAGTTATTTATGTATTACTAGTACAGCAGTAGCATTTCTTCACGCAGGAGCCAATGTTTTAGTATGGTTAACTTATGCAGTGTATTGTAAAATGGAACATTAATGGAGATATTAGCTAAATGAAAAAATAATAGTGATAACTGTGTACAGAGACAGACCATTTTCTGTTCTGTGAGCTGACATTTGAAAGTGGAAGTAATAATAATTTCTGTGACAAGAAAGTACAGGGTTTGGAGTGAATTGTTCAAGATTATAAAAACTATAAGACTCTTGGCTTTCATGAGTAGAACTGGGCATTTTCATGCAAGACGAAAATGTGCGAGCAAATCTTTGTGGCTGACCTTTCAATTGATTGACAATATGTTCCCCTGCAGGAGACAAATTATTTGACTCAATGAACTTGTGTAAATAAGCTTTCAACTGTGTTATGGCCTTAACAATTACTTTGTCAAGGATACAGCATATTTCCTCTATTCGGTGGTTATAATCTTGCCTTTTATGAAATACAGTTTGAGTGTACTATTTTAAGTCACATTTGATACAGGGCTAAGCTACAAGCAAGACTGGTTAAACATTAAGTTAATAGCAATCATGCATATTCTAGTGCTTCTTTTCACATATGCATACTCATTCAGCCACAAATGACCCTCATTTGATCCCTTTAACTAGACAGCATAGTCCACTCTAGCAAGTCAGATTTTGTGTTTAAGGTTATAAAACAGCCTCTTAATTAAAATAATCATTCAATAGTAACTGATCTCATGTGCATATACCTTTTTAACCATGATTGTGCACACATTGCTTCCCGTTATTGTACGTTCATCTGCCAGCACAGTCACGGCATTAAGTCAAAGTGGACCTTAGTGTTTACTTCATTGTCTCATGAAGTCAACCTTTGCACTTGAAAAAAGCTCAATGATAGTAAAGTTAATGTTGCCTTAGAGGGAATCATCATATCATTTACATAGCATTCAGATTCAGGGTGTAACGCTGAACGATGATCAACAGAGCGGGATAATGTGCCATATTTCAGGGCCACTGAGCAGCTTGTCCAACTGACAGAGAGATAGAGAGGACGAGAAAGAAACGGTGTGCTGAGAGAGAGAGACACAGAGAGAGAGAGAAAGGGAGCAGGGGAGGGAGGCAGGGAAGTGGGGATAAAACGGTGTACACTGCATGCACATGTTGCCCAAAGAACAACAGAAAGGGCTTTGCTTTAAATGATTCAGAGCAAAGATTAAATATTTATTGAGGTGACAGATTCATGTATACCACATCTATGAATTCACTGCTGTATGGCCACATATCGTGTTCCAGCATCTTGTGTTAAATATGAAGATTTGTGAGAGAGCTGTCCTTTACAAATATTTCTTAAGCCAAATTAATGAACTGCAGCTCCTAATCATGTTGATGTTACATTATCTGTGCAAAAGCTGGCTTCAAATATACAATATGTCTTTGATACAACTTTTTAAATGCAACATTTTCATCTTATAACTGCAGTTTTGATAAATCAGTGGCAACAGTTCAGCAAGCCAATTTGGGAAGCTCATGTTTTCTTTAAAATGAGACAGGGAGTCTTTTGTTTTTTAAAGGTGGTAAGGGTGGTATTGAAGGCAAGTGAATTCAAAATCTCCATGCACAACAAGGGCAAATGTTTCATGCCATCATTAGCACGTGACAGTAATTTTTTTCATTATTATTGAAGTGTTGACGCTGGCCTGATTACACCCTATAGCCAAAAAAATAGAGCATAAGATTTTTGTTTTCATCTTCCCGGTGGATGTTGAAATGAACCACAGGTGACTGGAGGTTTGTCTCGGAAATCCGCGGGGGACCTGCAGCAGTTGGTGTGGGGAAACCAAATTAAATTCTTATGGCTCAGGGTCATGGCAACAGTTCAGATGTTTATTGATTAAATGTCAGCTGCCTAGGTGAATGTGATTCACAACTCAGAGGGGCCTAATTCAACAATCCATCACCAGCAGAGGAACACTGAAACCAACACATCATCACTGCATGTTTAGATCTCATCAACTCTTATATAACTCTACAATACTGTAAGAGTGGTGACAGGTGTATGCTGGAAAGCTGGGGTCTGCAATAATGCAATAATGCTGTATTGTTGTTAGTTGTTGAAGTTCTGTAAAGACTTAATCTTGAGTCAAATAAATATTATGGCAAATGTGCTTGTTGTATGTTTCATAATGATATAATGATATAAACGTTTTTGGGAATTAAGACAAACAGCATTGATATTCAGTTGACCAATGGTCATTAATTAAAGCTGCAATGATTAGTGGATTGTTCAATTATTTTGATTGACAATTAAGCTTTCAAGTCAGCTTTCAAGCAAAAATGCCAAACATGCCATTAGATGGTGTCAGCTTTTTTAATATAAAGATTTTCTACTTTTCTCCTTTGTTTCTACCATTGTAAACTGAATATTTGGGGTTTTGGACTCTTGGTTGGATAAAAGAAATAATCTAAAGAAGTCACCTTGGGATTTGGGAGAATTTTTCAATATTCTCATGTATTTCTAATGTATTATAGACCAAACAATTAATAGATTAATTGTAAGATTAATTGATAGTTTTATGATTGTTATTTGCAGCTCTTTTATCAGTTACAGATAAGAAAATTTTAAATCGGACAACATAGTGTATGGTTAACTTTGCTTCTGTGAGGAACAACCATTGAGAACAAACATGCCTGCTAAATAAGCCAGCATCCTTATATTCTAATGGCGTGTCAATGGTGGTGCATTTCAGGTTGATATGGGTGCAATTTCAGGCAAGGAAGGCCTTCAGCCAGGGGACTGGGGGAGCAATTTGCTGATATGCAGTGCAACTGTTGAGGGGTATATTAATTTGGATCCCAAACCCTAAGGGTGACCCCTCTCCTGAGTGTCCTGGTCTACATGCAGGCCGTGAGCATACAGTGACACATAACCTTGCCCTGTCACCACCCTCACCAATGTGTCAGCTAACATTACTGTGATTGACGTTGAGCCAGCACTCCAGCCCTACGAGATCTGAGGCTCTATATAACCTCGCCCTAGTTGTGTACCAGGGCTAGGACATTTGGGGCATGGCACTGGATCATGATGCCATCTATGTTTGTAGCCTGTACCTCTGTTAAACAAGGGCACAAGCCTTTGTAACCTTGTTTAAATTGGAGCTTTTTTCATAGTGTTATCTCAGCCACAATCTGAATGTTTTTATGAAGTATCACTTTATAACAGACAGATGAAGGATTTTTGCTATTACAGAAACATTAATGTTAACATAGTGCCATAACTTAAAGTGGAGGAGCTATATATTCATATATTGATTATTATCAGTGACTGGTAGGAAATTAAACATTCTACTCTCTCTTTGAGCTATATCATCTGCTATAGCATTCTGTAAAGGACACAAAAAATGCAGGTAGACTTTTACAATGCAGATGAGTATGCAGCTTATTGCAGCAGAGATTCAACAGAAACTTCTATTGAAGTGGTAATATATCAAAGTGGAATAATATTTAGTTTTTTTGTTTTTTGGGGAGGCTTTTAATGAATTGTTTTACAATGCTGGTTGCTTATTGGTAATGAAGTCTTTCCCTGTTGAGCGGCAGAGATCTCAACAGCAGGTGAAGTTAAAGTCACGTTTGGTATTGAGTAATCACTTTTTTGTCGAGCAAAGCCAGAATATAAGATTTGGTTTGGGCTTAAAAGTAACAAAGTTTTGACAAATGTCAGTAATAACTGCATGCTGAACTACAAGACTGCGCTGTGAAACACTCGTAAAAGCCAAGGTAATTACCAGTCAGGTGGATTTCTAAACAGTCCATCTGAGTTACTATTCAGGAATCGTACTCATGAAGTAATGCAGTTTTACAAAAACATCTTGACTTGCTAATCTACTGTTACCATCCTGGGAATACTTGTGACACGCTTCTCATTTAGGGCTGCTGGCCTCTAATTTACCACCCCTGGCCTACGAGTGACTAGATCAGTTACAGGCTCATTAAAACTATTTCTGGCACTTTGACTTCATATACAGCAGCTAAACATAAACTTATAATACCCAGCAGGAATAGAAATTAGCAGTAGATTTCAGAAACTAAATAATGATTTACTATTGTGTGAGTTTTGAACATGTATCTGTCAGTGACTAGTAGATGTAAACACAATTACTTGGGGCAGTAGAAGTTTAGGTTTAAAAGGAGCAACCTTGTCCAGGGTAGATGAGCATAGCTGATTAAAAGTTAATAACTGGTCATTTATATTAGAAAGGATAGGTAAATTGTCACTAGCCATGTTAAAAAGTGAGGAGAAAGACTAAGCTGTGTGTTTATTGAGAACACAGCACTGTATCTTTTGCTTATTGGGTTTTATAGTTTGGAGAACTCTATTAAGCAGGATACACAAATGGTCAGAGGCAGCAAGATCTCTAATGGAGAGACAGTCTAGATCCAATCCAAGTGTAAACACTAGGTCTAATGTGTGTCTACAGTTGTGGGTTGGACTGTGGGTTGAATGTTGAACCAAATTGTAGGACTCTAATATTTAAAAACTCAAAGCACAATTTGAGGTGTTATCGACATGAAAGTTGAAATCCCCCAACAATCATAATCTTATCGTACTTAAGAACCATAGAGGCTAAGAATTCTGGGGGATAACAAAACAATAAAAAGAACTGGAATGACACAGTTCATTTTAAACATCATAACCTCATAAGGCTACACTTAAAATTATTTTTGAAAATGACAGCAAGGCCTCCTCCACAGCCACTTGCCCTAGGGGTGCTGAAGAATTCACTCTTCGTCCTTCATTTGAAGGACAGAGTTCATTCAATTAGAGGTCTAAGAAATGTCTCATTCAGAAAGTCCAAAACTTAAGTAAGAAATGTTTGTGGCTGAGTGCAAGAGTAATGTGCCAATATTTAACTGGGTAGACTGTTAATTGTAGAATACTTCATTCATGCCTGTCGAGGTCATTTTTGACTACACCTCTAATATATATACCCCCAGGCTTCATGTAATGGGCTATGTAAGAAAAATGCTGCCCTTCAAAGAGGAGACATTTTTGTAATGCTTGGTATCTTCAGCGTGAGTTCAAACTGCAGTCATGAGCATCACTACCTTTGCTGCGTTGTTTGATAGAATGTGAGCTTCCTTGTGACTGTGGGATTTTAATAATGTATGCCAGTTGTGTTCAGACACTGCACTGTGGTTTTATGCCTTAGCTGAACCGCTACATGACCTCAACTTTCCTGCCATTAAATCATCACTGACTACCCGGAGAATGAGATGTATTGAAATATTGATTATTGTATAGATGACTGTACTCTTTATGCCTTAGTGTTACAACTGTAAAGTGTGGATAGATCCTTTAAAAATCATCAATCAATCATGGATGAACTGATGGATATTACTGAGAGTGAGCAACGGCACTGATACAAAAAATAGAAGACACAAAAAGATCCTGTAGTGTCAAACCACAAACGTATAAAATTATAAATTTACGCTGTCAATTCAGTTAAGGAGCTGAAATCTAGTCTGGGGATACCTTGTCTTATCAAATATGAAAAAAGAGCAAAGACATATAAAATGTTTAAATAAATATCATGAAGTTTCCTGGATTTGGCACAGTTTGACCAACTGAACTTGTATTTCTGACTTTCTTACTTATTATAAACATCTTTAACGACATATATCAGCCTCAGCCTCAAAATAAATTAAAACTAATCTTTTATAGATTAAGTGGAAATACCTGATGCTGACCACTATCAAAATAATTGAATAATACTCATCAGAATATTGTTTTGTTTGTTGTAGGCTAAGTCTTATTTCAGTTGATGTAAGTTGTTAGATGTCCTGGTATAATCCTCTAAACCAGTATATTCCTCCTTTCTTACTATAGTTTAGAAAACTGAACTCCATGAGGAACTTAAATCACCGTTGCATCTTATTTGAGAAGATACAAAATGAAGGGATGTGTAATTTGTT
The DNA here is from genome assembly GCA_036023655.1 of Nannoperca australis. Classification (NCBI taxonomy): domain Eukaryota; kingdom Metazoa; phylum Chordata; class Actinopteri; order Centrarchiformes; family Percichthyidae; genus Nannoperca; species Nannoperca australis. The sequence continues at coordinate 17,432 of JAVQJD010032918.1, read as the reverse complement.
AAACTGGTTTTCACATGAGGAAATCCTGCATAACACAAGTTGTCAATGACCCGAACAAACCACTGTAAAGGATAGAAAAAGCAATGTGGGGGAGGGGTTCTAAAGAGCAAAACCACTGTAATCCAGACAAACACAAATGGTTGACCTGTACCATAACCAATATAGCTCGAGATAAAATTGAATTCCTCGTGATCTACAGAGATAACGGTGGACTCGAGATGAAAAGACAAAAATAGATTTTCAACAAGAGGACAAAAGGATCACTCATAATATTACAACGTGGTGTTATACTTATCTGGCAGTTGTATCCTGAACAAAACGTAGTGGCACTCATCTTTCATTTCAAAAGGTATTTTATACAATTCCATAAAGAGCAGTACTGTATTAACCTTTTGCAGAGAATACCATGACCTACTGATGAAGTACATCTTCTCTCCATTTGGTGGTCATCCACAGGGAAAGAGAACAATTAGGCCAAAAAACGAAATGGTCAACATTGGGGAAACAATGCTTCTGTTGCCAACTGTGCTATCCCTTTACCACTTTTTCAAGAAGACAATAAAAGACGACAGGCAAAACTGAGAGTCAAATCGAAGGTTAATTGGAGCCAGGAAAATGTCAACCAATTTTACCGATCACCCACGAGGGATATGCAGCCCTTGGTGAAAAAGATGCCGGAATATCTGTGCAGTATATTAGCTTCCTATCCATAATGGCCTCCTGAAGAGAGTGATGATGACATCTTTTCAGCACTCTGTTCTCCCTCAAAGCGTTTGTGTGTACACAAAAGACAAAGCGAGTGTGTGTGTGTGTGTGTGTGTGTGTGTGTGTGTGTGTGTGGATTTGAGTATGTGTATATGTATGGATGTTATATGCTTCATGTCAAAGTCGGTATTGTTATTGAAGATGCTAGCTCTCTGACACCTCTGTGGTCATGACATATCCATCCCCTCCAGTTAGTTTTACCTTAACACATGGTGGTTTGACAACAACAACCTCTCTGCTGAAGAATATAAACGCCATATTGGCCATTATAAATCTGACAAATGTAATAGTGAAAATAAAATGCACTTTGTTGTGACTTTGAAGCTGTTTTGAAAAGCGTTCAACATGGCAGCTTTAGAAAAATCACAGCGGTGAATTCAGCTGCTTGTGTGTGTTTTTGAATGATTGTTACTGCATCCCTCAGTGAAATTGAAATCTCAAAAAAAGAAAAAAAAGATTGATAAGAAACTTTAAAAGCTATAAGGCAAAGGAAATAAAGAAGGCGCTATTTTAAGATTAATCTGAGCCAAAATGTCACTTTAGTGCTGCAGTTTACAGAGAAAATTGTCCTGGCTTTCAGTTGAAAAACGAAAAGAATTGCCACATGGCGTTTTTTACACACACACACACACACACACACACACACACACACACACACACAGTTGTTGTAATGGGTTTACATTTTCTGTGACCTGGACCAATTTGATGTAGTCTGTAGACTGTAGTTCCCTTAACGTTTCATGAAATTTATATACCTGACTTCCTGTTGTTGACTAATGATGCCTCCTGTTTGTTCAAATGGTTCAGTTAGTTATAGCTATTGGAAAAAAAAAACAATACACTGCATTAACATTTACAACAGATTTTGACCATTTCCATTGCAGTGTTATTAATTACATTGATTAGCTCATGCAAGTGTATGTTTATTTCAGCCTTGTTGAGCAGTACTTGTAGTAACTCATGCTATCGCAAACTTTAAATCATGCTGTCACACCCTAAAGTCTTTTTTTGTGCCTTTGACAAAGGGCAACTTCGCCTTTATCTTACTCACAGGACTACAGAGAGTAATGATAATAAAAAAGGATTACTCTTGGTATAAGAAAAGGTGCTGTAGTCCAGTCTTAATTGGTGAGTTCCCTTGCTAAGTTGATCTAGTCTTGAGGCTGCCAGTTAGTGAACTGGTCAATTAATCTTTCCTCTCTCATAATGAGGTGGGGGATTTCAGATGGCTGGTCCTTCACACAAAGACAGACAATGTGCCCAAAGGATCTTCTGTCCCTGCACCAAGTGACCTGACAATTAAAAAATGTACCTCCCTACTTCCCCCTCCTCACCAGGTGGCAAATTGGTCTGACCCAGCTTCTCATATCAAAAGGTCTATCCATGACTTTAAATCAACTTCACAGGCACAAAAAGGGGGGAAAGGGCAGTATCCTCCGTGAAATAAGATTGTTGTATTAAGACTTTTGGCCCCATATCATTCTGCCTTCCTCATTTTGAGGTAAATTAAAAGAGACTTGTTGGATCCTCCCTGCTGTGCTCTGGTTTACCCTGCCAGAGGGGAAAAAAAGTGTTCGCTTGGCATTAATTTGATGATGCAGATGTGACAGTGGAATAAGCTAAGTGTTTGGGTTAAATGTGCTTGACCTTGCATTGTAGCAGGCTTTAAATCTATTTAGTGAGAAAGACAATTAACAGAGGAGCCAGACACACTCAAAGGCAAAATTGAAACTTGTGATCAAAATTCTGACATTTGACCTTTACACTATTTTGCTATCTGTACTCTATATGTATTATCCTTGATGAAAGAAAAAGTCCCCACAATATGTCATCCAAAAGCAAAAAAGAGTAGCCCTTCTAATAAATCAAAGTTATTATTGTTTACTGATGTAGGTAAATGTTTCTTTATGCCAGTAATCTTTATAAACTCAGCAGTACAACAGGTACATATTTTCAACATACAAAGAATATAAATTTTGCTCTGTTGAATCACGTTTTGAGCCTCGCTGAATAACAGTCTCTTGGTTACAGCTCAGTGGCTTACCATTAAGGTTGGATGACATTGTTTAAGTTCACTGTTGAGTGTCAGTTGCTATAATCCTCATTGATCCATGGCTTTAGTAGGTGCTACCATGCAGAACAGTGCTACAAACTGCCTCAACCTGGTTGTTTGACCCCTGATATTTTGACATTGTCTGCTAGAAATACCACATAATTTGACAGAAATACCTGTTTAGATGTCTCATTTTTTTTTACAGATATAAAAAAAGATACTTGTATGAATTTCAAGGAGGGCTTACTTACAGTTTGGATTTGCTTTACACACAGTTCACAATTGAAACACAACAGGTGCCATATTTAACATTAAAACAGAATAAGAGAAAGCAACCAGTGATCGGTGCTTTGACTGATGCATGAAATGAAGAAGCATTGATTTTGGTGTTTGTTGGGCAATAAATGACAAGAAATTTCAGTACAGAAAAGCCAAAATAGGTTTGAGGTAATTTAGAAACCATGCCTGCATAACATAGTTTGTCCACCAAGTTTGTCCTGCTGAGTCTGAAAAGAAGAGAAAAAAATGAAGGCATCTGTATCAAGATTGGTTGTGTATATTAAATGGCTGATAAACTGTTGTTTGATTTTTTTAAACCCCCATTTATCAGTATCAGTGTCAGCCACAGAAATCCAGTCAGGCTATAATTGTGTCTTGCACCACTAGGCATTGACATGCAAAAGTACAGTTTAAAAGACAGAAGGGATGGATGGCGGAGTGTGTTTCTCAACCAGTAGATGGTAGTCATATTACATCAGTGATGTGTATTCATTCAAAGGCTTTAAGAACTGAATTCAGGAAAGAATCCATCCCTTCTGACTCTGCCTCGGCTTGGCAATTAAAGTCTGTATCATTGTTGATATTTGTGACCATGTACAACTTAAAGTTGCTGACAATATCAACTTGTTGACTTGTTGTTGTTGTTGTCTTCTTTCTTCGTGGTTCTTCAATCTGCTAAAAATACAAATACATGATAACCCAATACAAATGTAACTTACAAATACAAGTATGAAAACTTGATTTGACTTTTCTTTTGAGCAATTTGGGAGATTTAAGTTTTTATTTCTTACAAAATTATAGAAAACTATTATTGCAAACTGGAGGTTATGCACTCTGCCAATAGAGGAGCACGTGGCCTAGACAACATTTCACCTATGGTTTAAAATGGTAGTTAATTGGAATCCTACATATGTTACCTTTCAGAAAGAAAACATGTAGCTTTCAGGAAATGAAGCACATTTTTTCCTGTATAGCCCATACCATATTTCGATCAGAATATGTCCAAACATGAACTTGACCTTTCTCATTTTCAATTTATGGTGACTGAATTGTTCAAATAGTGAAACCCCTGTGAGGGATGATTTAATAGTGAGAGTACCCTAAGTATGGGTCAAGATCAGAGTCAAGTTTTTTTGGCTCTGTCTTATGGAGTACAGACTCCACTGAGAGTAATTATTTGTGGAGGGTTTAAGGCCCTGGGGGTGACGGAGTGGGCGGGAGGGGCAGAGGGTGCGCTGAAACGGAAAGCACGCCAGTCCCACTCACGGTTGATGCTCAGTGAATCTGAAAGGTCATGTCATGTTTTCTGGCAATTGACTCGATTGGTTTGGATTCTGCAACATAAGGCCGGGACAGTGGTGTGTGTGTGTGTGTGTGTGTGTGTGTGTGTGTGTGTCTTTCTGCACATTTGCTGGGAAATGTGCCCCTGGGTTATTTTTTGCATTGACCTTATTACCCTGCACAGTGACGAGCTTGCCACATAGCTTGCTCCCTCTGACTCTTTAACACACAAACACGTCTAGATGCAGATGCTTTACTTGTTAATTGTAAAGATCCATAAAAACCTTTTAGATATTTGTAAAATATATTGACTACTCATGTTTTACATTAATGCAAGGTTTCTGTAATATACAGTAAATTACCAACAATCAGTTATCAATGAACCTTAAATGCTACAGTATTTCCCCCACGACTAGATATTTTCATGATTAAAATTACGGATATCGTTGTAGAATATTCAGTAAGAACAGACAAAGAGAAGCTGTTTGTTTTGTGTGTGTGTGTGTGCTGTGGTCTTCACTTCTCTAAATGAACTGAAGCAAAGACAGTATTAGCACATTAAATTAGGGTTGATCGCAATCATCAAACACAGACATCTTACAACCAGAATCTAGCTCAGACATATTGTTCATTCTGTGCTGCAGTCTTTAAGGATGTATCCACTGATATGACTTCTGCCTTGCAGCCATTCTGTGCAAGTAATTTAGCAGAACAATGTAATCTTAACCTCTCCCCTTTATTCATCATCTGGGAGGCTCAGCTACCCACATATAAATAAAGAAACACCGTCAGCATCAGAAAGATTTCTGTATTTGGTGTGAAATGAATCAGTCACTTTCAAAGCTTTACAACACAATTTGATAGAAAATGTCAGCTGCGCTATTTAGTGATGCCCATTATTATCTTCAACCTGTATATTTGGGGTATTACTTATCAACACAAGCATGTAAATTGTTTGTGTCTTGTTAGAATATGTCCTACTTATGGAAAAACATGTAAAGAAATGATTCTGTCCTCTAGGCAATAGCACATTACATGCAGTTTTACCAGCAAATCCTTTGCCAGTCTTCACTCTGCCATGCCTACGCGGTTGACTCCTACACTCCAGCAGATTGGTGGCAGAGGTCCAGAGTCACTTAGATCATTTTACCCGGGGCACAGAGGGGGCACAGAGGAGCCACTGACCCTGCGCTCATCAGGCAGGGCTTTACGCCTCACTGACTTCCCTGGTGTGACATTTCTCCTGTATTTGCCCCCTCCCAACGCCTTCCTGTGTAACCACCACTGCAGTGCAGAAAAGGATCATTGTCTGTAGAGATATCAATCAAATGAACAGCATCTGGGGTCAATCTGCTGTCAGTGCTCCCACTTTGCTGTCCCAGCTCTCATGTAAAGTGACAATAATGACAGAATGTCAGAAATGTTACCAAATATAGCCAGTTAACACAGGACGACACTCTGAATCCCAGTGTTCTTAAACAGAGGCATCATACAGTACCTGTCTCCCTCCCATCACCCATCACCAGACCTTAACACACACACACAGACCCCCCCCCACACACACACCCCAACCCCACTTCACACACACCCTGCTATACAATGGTCATGACATTATTTAAAGATCAATTGTGCCTTAAAACACTGCCTCTCCTCCATTGGGATATGTAGCAGATGGGGCTTATGCAGAGCGGCTTTAAAATCTATTTAAAGTGCTTCAGAGACAATGATCTAATGAGACATTTACATTTTGTTCAGCTGGTTTGGGAAAACTTAGGCCAAATCAATATTTTTGAAATCCAATTTTCACCCCATTCTATTTTTTTCATTCTTAATATTCACACGAACACCAGTGAATTCCCAGATTTCTGTATTTTGAAAAATGAAAATGGAAAATAATAGAATAAGTGTTCCTTACCATCTACCATTTAAATATTAGAATTATTAGGATACTTGTGATAGTAGTTTACATATGAATGGGGATGTTTGGTGCATTTGTTGATGTAAAGTTGAAAGACCTGAACATTATTGCTATCCATAAGCTGCTGTCAAGGGAGTTGGGAAGAAGGGGTTGGGAAGGTAAAAGCTAGGACAAGCTGTGCTGGGATCAACACGTGTCTGCAAAAGCCTGGAGGTTCCACAACAATCTGTTCCAGTTGGTTCACTCTTGTGCTGTGACCTCAATTTTTGACTGCTGTTGGAGCTTCCTTGCACTCTGGTTTGACACGAGAACAGTGCAGGCAGCTCTACACCCGCCCAGCCGAGCAGAGGTCGGCAGAGTGGAAGAGCTGCTCGAATATCAAACAATGAAGCTGAGGAGGAACATTGAATTAACATCCGCTTATCCTGGGCTGCAAGAGCATCTCCAACTTGGCAATCCTGTGAAATGACACTTTCAATTGGGGTCAATTGGACCCCTGCCTCTGGATTTCAGGCAGCTTCTCTGCCTAGGGATAATCAAGGGCCGTAGATATAATTAGAGAAGCAGGCTTTCATACTGTAGTTCAAGCTGTGCAACTGAACATTTAAGCAACACTAGGGGTCAGTGGCAGTCCATGCAATCATGTAGTGAAGAGACCCTTTCCAAAATGTGTATCATCACTTGTAGGTATGATCAGAGGACAGAATTTTTAGCAGCTGACATAAGGTGACAGTTTACATTTACACATTTACACAAACTTTGGAAATAAAAAAAGAAGCTCTTTGACAGAAGCTATTACCGCAAAAGGTTAATTATTAGACCACCATTCAACGCATAGCCAACATTTCAACATTTCTCTTTATGCCCATTTTATTTTTTTAATCGTCATCCCTTCTCCTCCGTCTCAGCTGATGCAGAAAATGTGATTGTGGGTTCTTAGCGCTGTTCGTCACTTTCTCCACTCCCTCTCAGTGGCACAGCAAAACATCTCAGCAGCGGTGACACGGTGGTCTAGTAATTATCTAATTGTTCAAGCTATGTCTTTCTTTGATTTATGGTCTTGTATCAGTGGCTGACCTGATTTATAATGAGGTTCCCCCACTTGTGAAAATATGAACCGGAATTATGTGGCACCAGTCCAATTATTTCTTTGTTCGGCTGAGGCTCCTGTCGACATTGACGGTGTGCATCACAAATAGATGCCATTGAAGCTTTCACCTAATAACAATAATATGATCCATCATTTTAGATTGGCCCAATCACACCTCCCACCATGTTCCCTACTTAATCTATCATTGTGTAGATGCACCCTTATACCTAAAGATTGTAATCAGACATTTACTTTTAATGGATTAATGGTAGTTCATGAGATCGGAGTTTTCATAACAATGTTTATCAATTTCACACATGCCAGCTACAGTATATTATATAATGGTCGTTATTACCGCAATACTGTGTCTGGAAAACCTTAAGAGTAGCAGGCGGGAAACAACACGACTGTACTTTCCATTAATCTAGTAGGCCTCCCATTATCAAGTTCAGGCCACAAAGTCAAAAAACTGGGCACTAAGTGGAGCATGTTGCTTGGCACAAGGACAAAGTTGACAGAAAACATAAGGCCCCCACACACTGTCTGGACAGCAGGAGGCTGTGAGTACATGGGTTGAAGAATAGATCCAGCCGCAAACACATCCACTATACAGATGAGCTGCCCCCTTCAAATTAGCACCGAGCACGGAGACGGCTGCCGGTGTCTGATGAAAAGATGCACGGCTGCCACTATTTGTGCCGCTAAGGCATTCATCAAATTAATTACTGGTGGATCCAAGCACCTCTCTGATACCTCTTTATTTTGAGTCCGGTAAATGGGGACTCAGACTAGTGCTGACAGAGAGGCCTAATACACCCAGTCTTTCGCTGCACATAATTAATTGAAATCTTTGCTAGCTTGACAAATTGGAATGATGAATCTATCTTCTATGAATAGCTTAAGAAAAAAATGCATAATCAGTCAAAACCATACAGTAGAAGCAACATCTTGCTCTCTCTGTCTCACTCACTCGGTCTCTGTCTCTCTCTCGTTTGCTCTCTGCAGCGTAGTATGATCCATTAGGCTGAGAAAACATGGCTTGTTGAGATGACTTCCCTTCCTTTCACCACCTCGATTGATAACTTTGGCTTCTTACTTTAATAGAGCGGTCAAGGTGGAGAGTTCCTTTGTATAGTTCAATAGAATAGGGGAGAATATAAATCAAATTCCACTGTTCTTCATCACGGGAAACAAATACACTGTAGTCTGTAATCTCTCAAATCATATATTGTCATAATTGTAAAAGCAAATCAGCAATAAAGCGGCTAAAATCAATGTTTTTGTAATGACAATGGATAAATTGACTATGTGTAGTGTGAAACGGGTCACTAATGCTGTTTCTGCAGTGCCCATCAGCTCTACAGAGCTTTATAGCGTATTTTCAGCTCAATGTTTTTGTTTTCTGGCTGCGACTTTACTGTTTTAGTTAACTCTAAGCACACTCGTAGCATAATTTTTGCTGTTTTCAGTGTAAACACTCTAAAAACCCACAGTTTGCTACATGCCCAGCACCTAACAACAGACGACAGTTAACGAATAGCTGGTGAACATAGTGGAGGATTTAGCAGCTAAAGAACCAGATATTTTTCTCAGGAGTTGGTGGAAACCAAAATCCAGGAACATGAATATTGGACTTACATTCACCAAGTGGCCTGAAAGCCAACTCCAAATAAATACTTATGTTACACTATATTTGCTGGATTTGTAAATAGATGTACACTGTCACTGATGTACACATCATAAGAGCTCAGGCCTGTCTTTTCACAATGCTGTATTTGTCAAGTGCTATTCTTTTTTGTGCACCTGCACCTGTTACCTGTTTGAGTAATTTCCTGGTTCCAAGTGAACCTGTTTGTACTGAGGTGGGTAGAGTGGCGCAGCTGAGGTAATGTTTATGCAGATCAGGCGGAATAGTGCAATTTTGTTACTGATTTTGGCATGAAATGGCACTTATCATCCCCCCCGCTCTAACCATCTCTTATTGCAAATGCAGGCATAAACAGCAATTTTTCTAGCTTTTGCTAGTTGTATATTAAAAAGGATGCTGTGGCAGATACCAATTCACATTTAATTTGTTATTCAGCTGCAACTTCACACAGACCTTCTAAAGCCCCTATGTGTAGATTTTCAATGTGATGGTAACATGCAGTCCAGTCTTACTAGGATACCAAAGTCAAATTCAGAAAGAAATAGGATGGACACCACAATGCAGTGTTTGAAATCAATACCAAGTATATATAGAAACAATTAAAAAGTCTGGACTTGAATGTAAGCAGCAGGTTATTCATTTTAGAGAATGAATAAAGTCACTGAGAGCAAAGATAATAATTTGTCCACACATATTATTAATTGGGCCACATAAATTAAGAAGTTTGAGAGCATGACTTAGTAATTCATGCTTGCCCCCTTAGTATTTGAGGGAATTTACCAAGTACCGACATTTTCAGCTTGTTTCTTTTGAGTGAGACGTAATACACGAGGCTCATGTATGGAGTCAATAGTATGGTGATTTGTGATGCGGTACCATCTGTCAATTACTAAAAGTTACAATTAGAAACAGCTGGTGTATGGAAATAAAGGTTTTTGTGTTCAACATTTTCTCTGATAATGTAGTTGGAATTACATTTTATGAAGAAAAAAAAGAATATGGTCAGCATCAATTCAGCTCCTGTAATTTACACAATTTAAATTCTTAATTTGCAAAAATATTGTCCTGTGCCGCATTTTCATTGTTCTTAGAAAATACTAGTCGAGGTTTGAAAGATTTCAAGGGTAGAATAAGGGTGTTTGTACGAAGGACAACACCATCACATGTGGCAGTAGATGAAATATAACTCAAAAACATATGCACAGCAGTATGTGTGTGTATGTGTGCACATGTGTAAATGCATGTGTCTGTGTGGGTGTGTGCAGATTGAGAAAACACTGAATGTGAAGGTTGCTGCTGTGAAGGACATATCTTGTCTATGGTAAGTAGTCATCCTTAATAGGTTCGGTTTGGATGTGAAATATTATTGTGCCAAGTCAGTATGTGACATTAGTGTTGTCTCTAGGGAAAAGTGCAGACTGATCTCAGTTCAGCCAGTACTGAGACAGGATAGGAGGCTAAATAAAGGCTCAGATAGATGAAACTGTACCTAAACCTTACAACCCCAAGACAATCATTTCCCTCTACTTGATGTCCATGTTCATCATATTGTTCCTGGAAAATACTCCTTTGTATGAGCAGGAATATCTTTCTCAATTTTCTCACTTCAATGTGGACTCATTTATAATTTTCAATCAATTCTGATTCTAATGCGTTGGAGTCCACTGATGTTTGTAACTGAGATTAACTTTCCGTTGATATGAATCAAGTTAGTATTATTGGTATTATCATGATAACTGAAAAGAGGGGTGTAAAACTGAATGTTAAATGAAAGACACAGGGATTCTCTTTGTCAGACTGCCTCTAACTCCATGAATACTGATTTCTACTTACAAGAGCCAGTAGAACTGATGAATTAATTGGCTATAACATTAAATTATGTAGATGTTAAAGGAATAAAACCTATGGTATAACATGTTTGTGAGAAATACATTAGCATGGACGGGTGCAGGACGTGTGCAAATCTTGCATGGTGTTTAGATTTCTAAAAGTATTTCAAATACTTTACAAAAAAACAGGTATTTCTGTTATGCAGCCAATTAGAAAGAGGCCAACTTTTAATGACACAGTTACTTTCTAAAAAAAACAAAAGGTTGCAAGAAGCTATGGGTTTTACTTGTTTAAAAAAGTCTTGGCTCTCTGAATGAAGTAGTTCTTTGATTGAAATCCTTGCCATGGAGCGTGACATGAGCATTTCCTTTCTGTTCTCCTATTATCAGCTGAGCCCATGGTGCACAACCTAATCCCTCTTCATCAAAGCGTTGTGGGCAGCAGTCAGCGAGATGTGACCATCAATTAATCACCCACTACCCCTCTGACCAAGCTCAGTCCCAGCACAGATGTGAAGCCTCATTGGTTTTAAACACTCTCACTGGGAGATCTGCTGCAGACGAAAGACTGCCACAAACTGGCTTTGTCAAAGGGCTTCTGTGGACAGTGAAGCTGCCCCAATATGAGAGTCAGACTGCTCTGAGGGGAGGTCAGTGTGAGATAGCACCATCAGATTAACCTTTAAGCTGAGCCTTAACTACTTCCTTTTTATAGCCCTGCTTTAGTATCTTAACTTCATTTTTAATTGAAAGAAATGCTCAATCTTTTTCTGTTTTACTGTCAGTATGCCTTCTCTGAGACCAGCTAGTGAGCTCATTTACTCAGTTTCATCCTTAGGGTTTCACTGCTCTCCAGCTAAGGTGCTTTCTGAGAAGTCCATTGTCTTATTGGAAATCTTCTGAATATTGGATAAGCCAATTTCCCCAAAGGCCCTATCCCTAACCCAGCCTTCCCCTGCTCCAGCCGCCCAATTCCCAACACACAAGGCAGATAAAACACCAGCTTGCTCACCTTACATTTCATTAAAACGCAGGTAAATGTCATTTCAAAGTGCATTTTCATTCAGCCCTATGTACTTTAAACTCCAAATGCACTATACTTTTTGCCACCTAGCCATATAATATTCCATGTAAATGTAAGCATCTCAAGACCAGTAGCTTAGAGCACTGCAGAACAGAAGGGTTGCAGAGTTCATAAATGAGTAAGAATCTCCAAATGAGTTTGGTGACCTCTTAAACTTCATGAAATTAATATAAGCAGACATCCTGCACGCTGCAGGCTACTGCAGAGCTTGGGAAGATCACTTAAGCTCTCTGAGTTCCATAAAACTTTTATAAGTTGACTTTCAAGACACATTGTAGCTGCTTACTAGTGACGACAGGGAGCAATATGGAAGCAAACAAACCTTTACTAGCTTCACTTAACCCCTCATACAAGTGCAGGGGAAATGCTTTCATCAAAACATGAAACATCACCCCTGGGCTTAGCACAGGACACTCATACCAAAAGATTTGTGATTGAATTTATACAGGCATGAGGGTGTGACCATTGAACACAGGTTACATGTCTAAAAGGTAGTTTACAATCTTAATTTATTTTCTTGTTTAAAAATAGGTAACTGAATTTAGATTGTCTTTTTTATTGCTACTGCTGTTTTAATTTACATAATTTATAGGTGTCTGATCTCATAACCACGGTAAGGCAATCCACTAATTCAACTCTCTGTAGAATTGAGAGCAACAGAGAGTAGTCAACTCCGTCGACAGAGCTGGTTGTCTTGTCAGACTTTTAAAATGGTCTTGACATGCATGTCATCTTATCACCTTAACACCAGTATCACCAGCCGTGAAGCATACAGTAAGCAACACGTCAGCAGCAGCTTCACGCCTACGTCAGCATCTACACTTCATACGTTCAGCCATAGTATCTTGCCCTTGTAGCATTTTGGCAGCACTCACAACCCAGTATAAAACCAGTGTAGTAGGAGGAATGAGACTAAGAGAGTAACAGAATAAGTGTAAAAATATGCTTTGGGTTGCAGTGATGCATGTAAAGCAGACGAGTGAAAAACAGTAAAGCCTATTAGTGCCTCCATTCTCCTTTTATACATAACGACTGTGTTTCATAATTGCCAGAGGGCTACCACATAAAACTCTGTACATTAAAGCTGTAATCAATATTGTTATATTAACAATGGATCACACTGCACTATCTTATAGTAGATACGTATCTGCAGTTCCCCTCAGTTCTGCAAAGGTTTATAGTCTTTCAGCTCATTTTTTTGGTTCTGGTCAGTGTTGTGTTCATAGCTTGTTTCTGCTGGTGCCAAGTGACCCAAAAAATTCCAGTTCTTGTAGGTTTACTGTATCTCAAACTACTTAATCATCATAGTACTTTTAACTGCATCCTAAGGGAGAAATTGAAGAACTTCTTCAAGTCAAGATATTTTTCTTTGGAGCTGAAGAAGACCAAAATAGAGATAGTGAATATTGGATTTGAAATCATATGGTAACCAGGCACATGATTCCAAATTAACACTAATGTTGTTCTTTGTCTGTAAGATGTGCAAGTCAGCATTTGTTTGCTAACACATTAGCCATTTCAACTTGATTACATTACATTACATTACAACTTGATTAGCTAATGGTAGTAAGGTGGCTGTGTGTCAGCTGGACAGCTTTAACATTTTTTGTGCCCTCTGGTGGTTGAAATGGAAAATATTATATACTCAACATTATTCTGCTCTTTCTGTAACCTTATTCTCATAGCAGCCAAGCGACCCTTGGAAATCACCCATACCTTTTTACCTAAAGATGCACAGGAAGTTCTCCTAATTACTTTCTTTAGCCTTGGAGGGTATATGTTAAGTGAGTGTATGTTAAACTACTGTAGCCTGCTCCACCCTCATGAATCTTAATGATGTTCTTAGACAAAGGTGTTGTATTAAATCTCTAGTGTCCCAGAGTGTGTCTGTCTAAGCAGTTGGTGAGATACTAATCTGAACATGCCTCTGGAAATTAAGAGAGAGAATTGGCTGTTTAAATATGATCAAGCACCGTGATGCTATGGGTATTTGCTGGCGGGTTATCTCGCGTTCAGAAGCTAGCCCAGGTTAAGCAGCATCTTTTTGAGGAAAATGGGCCAGCTAGATAAATTAAGACCCTGGAATGTATTTAATGAGGATGAAATAGACTTCTCCCATAAGAATGTACTCATGCTTAATGAGTTTTACCCCCAACCCTAAGAGTTGAGTTACAGGAATAGTCTTACCAAGTTGTGAGTTTTGTAAGAATAAGACAGATGTCAGATGTTTCTGTGTATTATGCAATTGTTGTTGGAGTGTAATAGAAGTTAATAGCGCATAGTGTCCATGCAGGAAAAGGGTGTAAGCACCAGTGAAAGACGAAAACATTTAAACACATTTTATATGAATGACAATATCAAGCAGCAAGATGAAAGGTATTTGATAAAATAAAAGAAATAACCAATACATCACTAAGTCCGGGGGGTTAAACTTTTATGTATCCCTGTGAGTAAAAAGGAGATAATTTTTACCTCTTGTGGGGTTTGAAATATAGTTCCTGGTTGTTTTGTTGCATAAAGCTTTGTGCTCAGGTCAGGTTTGGATGTGGTTATTAGTGTGTTATCCAGTAGTGTGAATGCTGATTAAGCATTCACACTACTGGATAGTAGAAGATTGGAGAGAAAGATGGATTTTGCTTTTTACTTTTATACCTTTTAAACTTAAAATATTGAGCTTTTTATGCAAATTATTTTCCTATTAAAATGAATGGAGCAGCCTTCAAATCTTCTGCAACTTTCTGCCTGCCAGGCGGGAACAGGTGAGATAGACAGGAACAGGTGAGACAGGCGGGAACAGGTGAGACAGACGGGAACAGGCGGGACAGGTGAGACAGGTGGGAACAGGCGAGACAGGTGAGACAGGCGGGACAGGTGAGATAGGCGAGACATGCGGGAACAGGTGAGACAGGCAGGGACAAGTGAGACAGGCGGGACAGGTGAGACAAGCGAGAACAGGTGAGACAGGCAGGAAAAGGTGGGACAGATGAGACAGGCGGGACAGGGCAGGGAGTCGCGGTCTGTCGTCTGACGAGACTGATTTTATCTTTAAAAAGAAACTAAACAAGGGGCGGGTACGCAGAAGAAACTAGGGAATCGAACCCGCAGCCGCATGCTACTTACTTAGTTACTACTTAACTTTTGTCCATAACTTACGTAAACGACGTAACTTACGTTTTTTTACGTAACTTATGCTTTTCATCTAACTTTTGTACGTAACTTACGTTTTTACGTAACTTTTGTACGTAACTTACACTTGTTACGCAACTTACGTAAACGACGTAACTTATGTACGTAACTTACGCTTTTTACGTTACTTACGCTTTTCACGTAACTTACTCTTGTTACGTAACCTATGTTATTTACGTAACTTTTGTACGTAACTTACGCTTTTTGCGTAACTTTTGTATGTAACTTACGCTTGTTACGTAACTTATGTAAACGACATAACTTATGTATGGAACTTACGTAAACGACGTAACTTTTGTACGTAACTTACGTAAATGACGTAACTTTGTACGTAACTTACGTAGACTAACTATCACTCTAATTCTATACCGCTCTATTTACATTCCTGGAAGTGCAACTTGTTGCAGATTGCCCTTTGGTTTTGGTTCAACAATTCAATACATTTGGTTCATGGTGACTATTAATGACTACTGGAATCTGGTTTTGGGTGTACAGGTTGATTGGTACCTGATCTTTTTTTATGGATCTGAGCCTCTCTGCTCCCAATTTCTACCTCTCCTGTTTCTTCCCTTGATTTGATTTTTGCAGTTGGCAACAGTCAGCTATTGGTGTCATATTATATTTAGATAAATTTAAATGAACTGTTGAGAAAAGTCTTGACAGTAGGTTTGGATATTAAATTGAAAAAACACAACAGAAATTATTCAGTTGCTGAAATTACTTTTATCACAAACATTGAACTGTAAAAATAAACGTAATTCAAAATTGAATCTTGAAAATTTGTTATACATCATGTTTTGTAACAAAGTGGATAATTACAGATAACTGTATTGTTCAGAAACATGCATAAGAAATAATTAGAGTGAAAAATCCATATTTCTACTCAAACAACTAGTTGTTTGAGTAGAAATATGGATGTGAGGGAGGGAGGGTGGACCAGAGGATCCCCTCCTCAATGTCTCCATTTTGCTACAGTGATAACATCTTAGGTGTCAAAATCATGCTTTCTGTTTGAGATCAGGTCTTTAAATGGCAGGTAAGACAAAACTACACTGAGCATCAGGTTGTGATTTCTAGTTATTACATTGTCACATTGAGTAATTTAATGTTATGGGTCATATCTTTTTCAGGTAACCATACTGTTACGAGCTGTATTCCAGCATATTTTGGCCTGTGCATTTACCAGGGTGGGCTTGAGTCAGGGTTGGTGAATGCACAGGCCAAACACAGCTGCTAACATTTAATGTAATCATGTGTCCCCCCCGGTAGTCCTGAGGTTACTTCTACAGAGCATAAGGTAATGTTTACTTATTCACATTTCATTCGTGCTTTTTAATGTTTTGTGTTCATTCATGTATTCACTTTGTATTTATGCAACAGTTTGATTACATTGGACCTTAATGCTACAGCCAGGAGTATAACATTGTCATTTACATCAACTTCTTCCTTCAGGTCTTCCTCCACTGTGATCCCTCCTCTTCACAGTAGAGACACTCAGGACTGCACAGAGCTAAACATGCAAAAGAAACTGGACATCATGCAGCCTTCTAAAACTTCTCTATATGAAACGGCACTGGACAAATAATGGATTTCTGCTCTGCAGCAGTGTTCAAGGTATTTGATTATTGTGTATAAAGTAACTCTCGATTATATTTAGTTTCATAGTCACCAGTTTAATACAACAACTTTCGGTTTACTCTTGTCAGGACCAGCTTATTCCTCCTTCCTCCACATCACCATCTGTGTGTCCATTGCTGTACACAGTTCAGTTCAGAAGCACATACCTACTGTTGATCCTTTGGTGATCAGCTGTACTGCTGCAGGGAACCAAACAACTGCAGGTCACTCATCATTCAGGCATCATTTTCAGACTGACAGCATCCTCTGTGCAGCATCAAGCTCCTCCTTAAACAAGTTGTAAAGGTAACACTTTGGTTTACTCCTTAAGTAAAAGATCACAGTTTGACACTGTCAGCGTTTGAGTGCTATTTTTATTAACAACTGCAACAATGTGAGGAATAAAGTTTCTCACTGTTTTCTCTCCTCCTTGTCGTTACAGTGACGTTTTCCTCACACCCAACACTGACCACATAACTGGAAGCAGCAGTTCTACATTGCATCCTCTGTTGGTCACTGGACATGTCAAAGGTCGTAAGATTTCGTAAGAATACGACACCATTTTTTTTATTGGTAATGTCTACCTTACATGATCCATGTGATGTATGTTTATTTTGTATTTCATCTCTTTTCATTTCATCCTTCCTCTTCCATCTTTATCTGTTCCCTAACAGATGAAAGA
>JAVQJD010032917.1:0-23300 GCA_036023655.1 Nannoperca australis | reverse complement strand
CAAGTATGAATTCACATACAAGGAATTTGTTTTGGTGCGTGGGTGCCAACAATAGCAATATATACATATACAGAAAAATAAAAAAGATTTAAATAAAAGCAAAATATACAGTATACAATAATAATAAAAGAACCTAGAAGAAATAAAAGCAATGTCGCCAGTCTTTTAAAAACGTAGAGGTCAGATAACGGACATTTTTAGCAAATCAGTAGACTTAAGAAGAACCCCAAGTTCCTGAGGATGTGCATTAAACTTTGGGTATGCATGAGTCTCCTTACATGAATATGACCTGAGGGTGCTATTAACAGTCATCATTTCCTCTCTGCTCTAACTCAGCAATCCTTGTCAGGCTGCTCTCTTGCTCAATCCATCACCAACATCGCTAAAGCAAGAACAAAGGCCAAGCTTCACTTACTCCTTTTCATCTTTTAATAGCTTTTGTGTTCAACAAATCCACCCAGTTTAGTGTCATTGCAGTGTTGTAATAGAACTAATTTATTACCTGAAGGAGAAAAAAAAACATCTAAAGTGATTTTCTTCCCCCGTTCCAGGTGGATGTACTGAAGGCGGATATGGAGAGTGCAGAGTGGAAGATTTTGGAGAATTTGGTCCTGGAAGGAGTTCTGGACTCAGTGGGTCAGCTGTTGTTGGAGCTTCATCTGCACTGGGCGGGCTTTGAGGTGGGCGGCGATGACCCATCTGTGGTGCGGTACTGGTTCAGCCTGCTCAAGGAGCTTGAACACGCCAACTTCCGCCTCTTCCACGTCCACAGCGACCCTGTCAAACCTCACCTCTTTCTGCATAAGAATGTCCTCAACGCCAGCAGTGCTTACACCTTGAGTTGGGTGAACACTGAGTGGCAGCCATGAGGGATGCCAGGCTGATAGATATCAAATACATTTAACCAAAAAAAGAACTGCTATCTTGGCTGGAAACGGCCTCTGTAGGGAAATGTACAAGATTGTGTAACATGGAGTTTTAGGTTCGGGCACGAATTCTTGCTGTTCCCCAACAGCCTGCTCTTATCTGGCCTGACCTTTTTTTGCAAAGCTAAAATCCCTGCTCCTACTTATCCTCCTGTTCTTCCTCTCCTGGCCTGTAATGACCTCAGCCGTGTAGAGGAGCAGAGTAATTGCCTCCAGAGGCTCTCTGTGTTCTACCTCATAGTGGCTGTGTTGTTGGCTGCGGGTCAGCCTGAGTCGCAGTCACCCCTGTCATCGTGGTCCTATCGGAGCTTGGCCAACAGCCAGATATTAGACAACCTTTCCAGATTACAATAGGCTGCACAGACCCAGAGACCACAGCCTGCTCAGTAGAACATGAAATAAAGGAAATGGATACATGACGTTAAAGGGGGTAAGGTAGATAAAAGATCCTGCCTCATTGACTTGAAGTGAATATTTGTAGGAGGCCATCGGAGCTGCTTACTAAGACCGACAAAGAACGAGCAGAAGAATGTGGATAATAAAGGTAAAGATACTGGATCAGCTCCGGAGGGGAAAGAAGATGACTCTCTGGCTGAAAAGACACTTCCCTGCAGCTGAACGCCAACATGACTATAACACAAAACGCTATAATTACATGAAGAGGGTCGACACTGAAGTTTCTAGATTGTTCTGTGTTTGTTGGATATTTGAATGAGGATGTGTGGGCGAGTGTGTGTTTCTTCTGCGCATTGCAGTTTCTTGGGATACAATAGAAAATAATTGAGATCCACACAAAGAAGCATTTTGTAGAACAGTTTTTTCTTTTTCTCCTTCAGTTTTCTTCTGGTGTTCAATTGGCCTTACTCCTTTATCTCTGCTGCGCCAGAGCCTCATTAACAAACTTAATCCAAAAACATAACAAAAAATTAATTCATTCAGATATCATCCAATTTATGTAATAAAGAAAGGAGACAAATAACTGTCTGGGATTTATCATCATGATTTTTGTATTGAATAGAAACTCAGTTTTCTTAAAAAGGTAAAATTTACAGAAAGTTTATTTCCACAAAGGGATGGTCATACAATTGAAAATTAAGAATTTTTACCAAGGATTACAGAGCTGTACCACACAGGACATTGCTAATTAAAAGAACAAAACATTTATATAAAAAAAAAAGCCAAGGCAACACTCTAATATACCTTTTGCAGTAGAAACTATTTTTAAAAGTATGCTTGTATTTATCTGTGTACAGATAACACGAGTACATATTTAGAGCTCTCTCCGACGGGATACAAAAATACACTGCTACAATAAGACTGGATACCAGCCCTGTGGCTTTCACTCAAGGTTTATCACAAAATCCATGGGACAACCAGCCCCTTTCCGTCTCTCTTTAGTGAACCAGTTCAGTCCTGTCCATCGCTTCCCAGAACCCCTTCCCCAAACAGACACAAACACACACACACACACACACACACACACATACATACATACACACATACATACACACACCAGGGTAGGTCTAGTCCCAGAGTTTGATTTGTCCATCCCAGCCGCAGGTGATGACCTTGGAGGTTTCGTGCGGATGCCACAGGGCGCTTATGCACACCTTGTCATGGGCCTTGATCCTGTGGTAAAGCTTGGTGGTCTTCCAATCCCAAATATTCAGCTTTCCATCCGCATCTCCTGACACCACATAGCTGGTAGAAAGGAAGAAGAAAACCAGAGGGAGAGGATGGAAAGATTAGCTTTGCTAAACATGACTTCTGCTTCCACTTCACCTGCCAAAAGGTGGGAGTCAGATTTTATTTTTTTTATTTTAGTCCAGGCAGGAGTTAGTGTTTCCATGGATACTGAAAAGAAGTTAGGGCACCTGCTCGCAGACGTAGGTGGTGGTGGGTGAGAAAACGGGTCTTAATGGGTGTTTTGGCTAAAATAAGGGTGCTGTACTGTCATAGTTAGCTCTCCTTGTGGAGCTTATACATTAGATAATATGTGAATTATTTCCACAGATCTTTATCAACTGGAGGCATTTTATAAGAACAAGAGGCGAGCAGAGGTATCTCTATCTTAATGTGCTGAGCACATGTGTGTTGCTCTCGGCCTTAAACCTGTTGCACTTTTACTTTTCTTTTTCATTTAATGAAATAAAATGATTCCTATATTTGTTTTCTTTCGACACTTTCATTAACTAGTCATTAACACAGTTCCAACCCTCTTCTCAAAGAAACTGAATAATTTAACAAGTTTTAATTTCTCTGGCACGTTTTCCTTAATCAGGTCAAAACGAATCAACGTTTGTAAACAACTGCTCTTCATCAGAGAAACAAACTAAAGGCGTACCTCATGTCTGGGGAGAAGTCCACTTGGCAGGCATAACCAGCCACCATGTGGCCTTTGAAGACTTTCTTCTTGTTCAGTCTGAAGCGGTTTTGGGCTCCAAAGATCAGAATCTGGTTGTCCATAGACTGGCATGCCAGCCATTTACCTGAGGTTAGAAACAAGCAAGCGGCATGAAGCTGACAGCTAATCTCAAGTGGTGCTGCAAGTTCATTACCGTATGTACTAACACAATCCAACATGCTTACTAAATCAAAATGTTCTCACTCATAAAAATAAAAAAAGGATTATATTTAAGTACTATGGTTTTGAAAGTCTTGGAGGTTCAGTATAAAACATAAAGTAGGACAGCAGTAATAATTTCAACATGCAAACATATTTAAGCTTTAAAGGTTGTCACAACAGGTTTAAACGTGCCTGTTGGCTTGCTAGTTGTCTCATTAGCAAGAGTCTGTACAGACAAATGTTTAACAAGCAGCAACTAGTATCTTTGATGTGACATCATGATGCTGCCTGCCACTGCTGTTAGTGTGCGCTTAACCTGGCAGCAACTCTGATCTAGTGGGACGCCAGCTAGAGTCAAATATTTTAACAGGTACATAGTCATTGGTGAAAAAATGCCTCAAGGACAGAAATCAAACTAAAAATGTGGAAATTGAGTCTGAGTGGATGACACTGTGAAAGGGGCATGAACTTATCATTCTGCCATCATTAAAATGGAAAGATTGAGGCAATTTAGAGGAAAATGAAAAGGGGTTTTTCATCAGTGGCTGCTCAGTTGAGATCCACTTTACAGTGTTTCAGCCCCTGACACAACCTCAAAGTCACTACACACTGATAAGAGGCAGCGCTTCAGTGTCAAAGAATTACACGACTCACTGCACTCCTTGAAAGGAAACATGATGGAAATTATTAATGCGGTACGAGAAAGCGATCTAGTGTCGGTGTGTTTGTGTGTGTCCTCTTCTTACATCCTCTCATCACAAAACATAAATGAAAAAGACACTATTGTCCACAAATGTCAGAGGCAATAGGTGCAGGAGAATGAAAACAACTTGGCCAATTTCACCAGCGCACTCAGACTCTGTCTCTTTCATTAAGACGGCAAGAGACAAGAGAAGAGAAAATAAGAGAGGCTGCGGATGCGTTGCTAAGGGGGGCTGGGTGCCATTAAGGCGTGAGAGAAAACTGAATGGGCTCCCACTGAGAACACTATTATTCATTATTCACACGCTGAAGAGAAACAAACCAGGTTGGGAAAAATAAAAACACTGCCCAAAGGAAGAAAGAGACATGGGAGAGTACATGAAAGGGGGGGAAAAAATCAAAGTAGGCAGAAAGGGAAGCAACGGGTAAGGACAGAAGAACTGAGATTGATGGTAGTTGAAGCTGATGGAGTGCAGCAGGGACTTCCTGATTCCAGCGGAAGCGTTACATTTGAAGAGGAAGACCACCTGTTTATTCTGGTGTCATATTAGGTTTGTGCTGCTCAAAAGAACTTGGCTCAGTAAATGGCTTCTTTACATCCTCCACTTAACTGCTGCCATCTCCCATTGTGTCACATGTCTGCACAATACTCATTTGCCCTTGATCTGAGCGCTTTCATATTTAGCATCAGCTAATATCGATTTTATAAAACATTTAAAGCGACATGGTGCCTACAGCAAGCCTAAATTGCATAAATTGGCAAGGCACTTTAAAGGAATAGTTCAACATTTTGAAAGAATGCTAATTTGCCTTCTCAAGTTAGAGGAGAAGATCAATACCACCCATACGTCTGTCTGTTAGCTTAGACAACGTCTGGAAACAGTGGAAGTAGCTAACCAGGCTCTGTCCAAAGATAAAAAAAATAAATAAAAGTATCTGTGTTCCAGCACGTAACTCAGCGAGAAAGTGCATAAGCACACTATTCAAAATGATGAGCTATCCCTCCAACAAAATATAGTCTGCGTCACAGCTTTCCTTCTGCATTTTTCTATAATCATTTATCCAATGTCCTACAGGTTTTGTATATTATCTGTGGAGGGAGGAGTGCATCTCATCTCAAGCTCGAACATTAATGTCAACAGACAAATATCACTAAAATAGAGGAAAACCAACTTTTCTTTTTAAACCCAATGCAGCTTCTCTCTCGTCCCTCGCTGATGCACGCCGGCATGTCATTAATTGAAACTGTAAGCTGCTGTGCGCTCTACAGTTCACTCCCTCACAACACATTGTGCATTAAGGAGACATTAAAGTGTTTTAACGAAGCTCAATGGGCCGCTTGTGACAGCTGGCGCACCCAGGGCCAACTAAAAGGATTGGAATGGGACCAGCCTATATACAGCTGATATGTATCAGACTGGCTCTGGACATCTACACACATCATTTATTTAGATGGACAGAGCCTCTCTTGTTTTTATTCTTCTGAGCAGTGACAAACACTGGAATGTATGAATCAACGCTAATCTGGCAACATGGGTTTAAGCTGCCCAGATTCCTCTGCATTGTGTGTGTGTGTGTGTGTGTGTGTGTGTGTGTGTGTGTGAGAGAGAGAGTGTGTGTGTGTTCCCTTGATTTGACTACTCACCATTGGGAGAGAGTGTCACAGCTGGCATAGAGTGCATACTGGGCTCAGCGATGTACTTGAAATCCACAGGGATGTCCCTAAAAAAGGCACAAAGCGCGGTGAAGTTGAGTTAAACACTGGTTGAGAACAACCTGAGCAGTCCCCGGAGCAAGACGAACTCAAAAGAAAAGAAAAAAAAACATTCAAAAAGCTGGAGTTTGTTTACTATCGCAGCTGCTCATGCCGTCTAAAACTGCTTGTTACTGAAGAGAAAACAGCTATGGTGAAAAAACAAGCAGGATCACCACTACGGCTACAGTACGTAAATAATTCCGTGAAACCTGAAAGGAGCTTTTGATGCTGCACTGCCGACTGTACCGGCATCCAATTATTTATTAATCCCTTCTTCGCTCTTTCATCCTGCCTCCCTGTTCTTTTATGATATGCTTTATCTCTCTGCTTTGCGAGGAGATTGAAAACGGCTATTTGATCTTAAGTGGTCTGCAGAAGGTCATTCAAATCTACAGTACCGTGTGTGTGTGTGTGTGTGTGCGCGAGGATGACCTTTTTCCCCCTATGTGTGACTGACCTGTTGGACTTGCTGCAAACTAAGGGAATGCGTAATGTGCTACCACTGTTTTTCTGCTTTATTCTGTGTTTCCATCAACTAGGTGCTAAGTGTTCTCATCCTGCTACCTGCTTAAACTAAAGCCATGTCTCTTCCTGTGAGGACTAACAGCTGGAGTAAAGTGATTGCACTGTGTTCCCACACACGCACAAGACCAAAAATGGGCTTTGAAGAACTAAAGACAAGAGTTAAACGAGAAACGCAAGCCCTCGTACACATAAAACACTCTTGAATTCATGCCTGTGTACACAATCAGACATAAAAAAGGAGCGGCATGTTTGTTAGAGCCGATGTCTGCAGACGCGCCAAGCTAAACTCTGAAAAGATAACAAAGCCATCAGATCTCTCCTTCTGAGCTCCAGAAATAACCAGTGTGGATATTGTGTTGCCTGGAGAGCGATGGGAGAGGAAGAAAGGAAAACACATGACAAACATTCTACACACTAGGGAGGTTCATGAATAATAGATGACTGATGGTTGTTCAGTGTTTCACGTCAATCATGATAGGGGACAAGGGCAAAAACTGCATTTCTGTGTATTTTATATATGAACTTAAGTTTGTCAGACGCAATATCTGCAGCGAGGTTGAGGATAAGTTTTGTAATCAGCCTGAAGGAAACATTTTAAGACGGAAACAAGAAAATGACTGAGCTTCTCTCTGACTGAGAAGGAATTGAAACAGACTGTCTTTGTTTATTTGGAACTAATGTGAAAAGAGGATTTCACAAAACATAATTACTATTGATAGAAGCAAATGATTGCCACAAGTCTGCTTTGATCAAAGATATTTACATAATGTTAAATTTGTGTTGGAAAAAGGCTTTTTAAGAGGTCAGGATATGATGAAAGTCAGTCTGGAAAACAAATGTGCCTCCTTGTTAGAGTAGAAGTAAAAACCGCGTTGAAAAAAACCCAAAAACCTAGTACTTGGGTGACCTCGCGGTTCACTTTCCATTGTGTGCGATTCCAACAATGTTCTACGTTCTGTCTCGTTCGCCATTTTTTCATCTTTTTCTATCCTTTTTTCGCAGTCCATCATCATCATCAACTTGAATGTCCCTTCACGCCCGCTGTTTCATCGCTCTCTGAACGATGTCTTTATGACGCTAATTCCCCTTGCTGGCACAGTGCAGCACATTTTATATTGATTGTAATCCTCCTCCAACGCATACTCCACCTCTGCGCTCCCCGATGATAAACCTCTGCCACAGATAAAGTGGTCTCCCCAGAAAACTTGTGAAAACGAGGGTAGAATATGAATTATGAGTAGGTGTTTGCATCGTGATGTGAATTAATTGCAGATTCGCTGGCTCACAATCTTTCCAAACCATCCGGCGTTCCCTCACCCTGCCCCTCTCTCTCTGCGAGCTGCTGCTTCTATTCTAGAGATACGAGACTGCTCTGGCAAATTCAGCTTAATGCTGGTGCTCTCACGAGGGGGGTTAGCTAGAGCTGAGAGCCAGGTGGTGTTCGTGGGAGAAAGAGGGACAGTAAAGCCAGTCTTTGGCCCAACATACCAATTGCCTGTTTGCTCCCACGCTGCACTAGTAAAGCTCAGACACCCCATCCCAAACAAGCGCACAAAGTAGACTCTTGGGATATGGTTCTTGTGTTTCATGTCAACGTTTAATTCCGTCGTTCAACTCTGACAGTTAATCCCCATCTTTCAAACTCTGAAGGAAAAAGAAGTTCTGACAAGGGGGAAGGGGAAAAAAACAAATGTTTGTCCTTGAATAAAGAGGCCCCTTCCAAGAATCCACAGGAAACGTCCTTTATCAGCTGGTTTTTAAATATTTTTTATCTTTGAGCAACCGATACCAGAGTTTATTTATCACCACGGGACCCCCGGCCACTCTGCAAGCCACTCTTGTTTGGCTGCTGAGCACAGACGTAGACTGCAGTGGGACATGTGATGACAATATCTAAAAATAAATATGCTTGTGGAAAGCACAAGTGAACATGATTTTGTTAATAAAATGTGTTTTAAACCTCATCTGACCTGCCAGTCATCCCAGCGCATCTGCCTTCCGATTACTGAATTTGTGGAACCATTTCAAAATGATTATTTATTCAAATATACAATTGGCAACTGGGGACGGGCCCACGGGGGTTATTGCTGGAGCACTGTCGATGTACAACGTTGGCTCCAGGGGGAAAGAAAGAAACGCCCACTGTAACAGATGCATGTAAAGCAGGCAAACTGTGGCAGAGACTATGACTCAGAGCAGATTAGCAGCACAGCTGGGTGAGCTTTGTCCAAGATAGGGTCGTCTAGAGGTTTGTTGATGTCTACCCTTATTAATGGCTAATGAAAGGAGCAGTGAGCAGTGCAAGAGCACGTCCTCAGAGGGCAGCACACAATACGCTGATGATATATTGTTTGATTTTTTAAAAAGGAGGTTAGACAAAACACAAAAGACACTGTGATGCACCTCAAAGGGGCTGTAACACAGTAAAATGTCCCCTGCCAACTATCACGCTACCTACATCTGCACGTCAGATCGTGACCTCGTCTCTATAACTTAATTGTTATTTAAATTCGGCTCCTCATCAGTTTTCAACCTTCACTTATGAAAAATGGGCTGCCCAAAACTGAATAATGAATCAATGCTTTACATTCATACTGAATTTCTTCAAGAAGCAGCCAAATGCAACCAGGCTTCCATAATTAAGTATTGGGGATTATGTGCATTGCTCAGAAGTACAAGACTAAACAAAACAAAATAAAACCTGTACAAGCAAAGGCTGCATTAATATTTCAGGCTGTCTTCTCTACATACCACTCCCAAACTCGAAGACTCTTGTCGTCCGATGTGCTGACAAACCGACGATTCTCGTCCACAAAGGTGATGGTGTTGACGGCTCCCAGGTGACGGTCGTACTCCTGAACCACCTCACCTGTCCTGTTGTCCCACTGACAGGGAGACGCAAAGGCGCAGAGAGCGAAACAGACAGAGGAGAGGAGGTCAGCACATTTATCTGTGACAAGACGAAACTAAATAAGATGGATTATTTCAAATGGATTCACAAAGCCCCACCAAACTGTTTTCACGACGCAGTTTTCATACTTTTGAGCAGCGTTGATTAACAAAATAACTGCTTTTACTGTAGAGAAAAGAAATAAAAGAGAAGCGCATAACGAGGCTTAAGGAGACTCACTGAGGGAAGTTTTATTGTGCTAATGCCGTAACATGAGTTCACTGCAGTGGTGTGATGACAGCCATTAGCTACCCAACAGGCCTCAGTCTTGAACATTATTTTTCTTGGAAAACATTAACCACACATTAAAATGTAAAGGAAAGACAACCACATAGAACCACCCCCCGGGCAACAAAACGAACAGGACGCACTTCTGTCCACACAGATTTTACATCCAATTCTATTTGTGCTCCTTTTCGTTGTTTTAACTCTTAGCCTTCGGCTGCTCACAAGAGCAGACATCTGTTCTCAAAACCCAGAGGAGAGCTGCATGATTTAATAGTAACCACAATTACTGTGCCAGTTATTTTGATAATGACTCCTGTTCATCTGGGCAATTAGGGGGACAAACTCTACATCAACATCTTGATATATTTTCAATTAAAGATGCCACTGAGAGTAAAATGAAAAGAACAGTTCCCTATTAGTTAGTCCTAAACTCCATGATTATGAATTGTAAAAAAGAAAATAATATCTCCAAATCCGATAACAAGCTATTTGTTACCTCAGCATGTTGCTGCCACAGAAATCCCAACTTCCATCTGTAGACGTTCAGGGTTAGGTGTTTACCTGACTGCATGATATCATAGTTATGGATTTCCAACTTTTATCACAGATTGTTCTCCTCCCTTTGCCTCTCCTCCACCCTAATGCCGCCCATGATTAATGACTTGTTCTAGTCCTGTCAGCCACTGAGCTTCTTTCCAGGCACACACAAATGCATGCCCTAACGCTGGAAGATGAGACGCAGTGTATTTCATGCTCCTGTGAGCACAGGGGGGTGTACACAGAAATCCGTGCGTGCATCTGCTTGGTCAACTGGGGAATACACATGAAGTGATGGTGGGAGCTGAATTGAATTGCTCTCAGTGCAGCGCACGCTTACTTACCTGAACAATCTTTTTATCTGACATGCCGGCCACAAAGAGGTTCTGTTTGTCCTCATCTGGGTTGAACTTGACGCAGTACGGTACCTTCCTGTTGGTGAAGCGGGAGATACATTGCCCTGTGGAGGGGGTGGGGGCGTTAAAATTGAAAGTCAGAGCTCCAGAATAATCCACAGTGGCTTTTTCAGAAAAGGTACACTCAAGTTGTTTAAAATTTAAGGACACAGAAAACTTTCCAGGCTGTATGTGCTTTCCCTGCAGGCAGCAACAGCTCAGCGGAACACTGAAACACCAGTGTTTTTTTGTATTCATTCAGCAGCTGTGAATCACCACAGGAAAGATTTACCATTACAACTCGAGCTGAGAACAGGAAATAAAAACTGACTGCAACACCAAAAGGCCCTTAAGAATGAAGGCATTTCACAAACATAATTTCTGTATTACGTCCAGTGTTTAACTGCAACTAGGACAAATCTGGAATTAAATAAACGGCCCCCTACACATTAATGCTAGTGCAGCTGCAGGGAAGAAACAACTGTTAAAATACCTAGCAAAACCCACAACTAATGAACTAAAGAAATTAACTCATTTCAGTTCAACTTTGTAGTAAATCAGCCCTGAACAGAAACAGAAGTATTTGGCTGATGTGCATTTCAAAGGGGATCATGTTAGCAACAAGTGGGGGATTTAACTCTTTTCTGCCCTCTGCTGGACTGGCACTTGTGTGTTGAGAGGGGTGGAAATTGAGATGGATGAGCAGGGCGGAAAGTTAGCAGCCAACCATGTGGCGGACACCAGGGAGATCAGGCAGTCAACATTTTATAAACAGTTCACATAAAGTTAAAAAATATATTCTTTTGACTGTCCAGAAAGATGCTTCTATGTTCTGTAGAGAATTGTTTGATTCAAACAATTACACAAGGGCGCTGAGCTCACAACGTCCGAAATCTCGGCTACACCAGATTACACATACAGTATGCTCAGAATATCCAAATATCTGCGGTTAAAATACTGAATCTCTCATTTTTTCTTCAGTATGCCCTCAGAGAGACATTAAATTAGGTGCTGAATAGGTGAGATATTCATGTAGAGTACCATTGATTCAGTTATTGTGAAAAACCACAACAATAGAAGAGTCCGTTGATATCAGACTGGTAGAGCCTACCTGTCTCAGAGTCCCAGAGTTTGAGGTAGCGGTCATAGGCAGCACTGAGGAACTGGGTCCCACTGTTGTTGAAGCAAATGTCTCGCACTGCTTTGCTGTGGCCTAACATAAGCAGAGGAAATTTGCACATATATTACAAACAAATAAGTAAATATACGCTAGAAAGATTCACTCAAATGTTCCCCCGTCTTGTTACCATGTCTCCCCCCAGCTGCCTTCCTTTGATACCCAATTCATTTGAGGAATGGGAAATCTGGTTATGGTAAATAAGAGATGCTGAGGAAGAAGGATGATGTGAGCTGTGGAAGACGAGGGAAGCTGAATCTTTAAATGAGCTTGGAAGAGAAAAAAAACAAAAAAGACATGTTCCAACTGTCTTTTCAACTGTTCTCCACCTTCTCTTATTCTCTCCCTAATCCCAATCTATGCAGCCCTTTGACTCTCTCATACAGAGTAGGTGATGCGGGGTCCCTGTGGGTTCTGAGCACACAGACGCCTCCCTTGTTAAAACTGTCTTTTATCAGGGCTACACTGTTTCCACGGCAATAGCAGAGCCCACTGGGGCCAAGCGCCTGCCTGCTCTATCCCGGCTTGCTGGCACACCAAAGGCAACGCTGCTTCTGCAGAAAGCCTTGATGGTGTGGGTGTGAGTGTGTGTACACAGGAAAACACAGATACACTAACTAATGTGTGTGCGCACTGAACTGGGAAAAAAAGGCATTTAAGTATGCGGCTCGCTCGGCTTGGAACCAGCTGCAAAGTCACCCGAATCTTAAGGAGCTGCTCTCATTGGATGCATTCAAAATCACTTTAAATGACTTTGATGAAGTTACCGTCAGCTGTAGATGTTTTGAATGGTGAAGATTTTTTCTTATAATTTTGTAATCTGTTCTTGTTTTATGTTAGTTTTGTGTCTGTAATCATGTTATTTGTGCTGCTGCCTGTCTTGGCCAGGACACTCTTGAAAAAAGATTTTTAAACTCAATGAGTCTTTTAATCCTGGTTAAATAAAAAGGTAAAAGAAAATGAAAGCAGAAAACAAGTCATCAAATATACCCTTTGTCCTGGTGCACCTAAACATGAAAATATACACAACATAAATGCTCAAGCTAATATATTAATATTAATATATATATTAACTGTTTCATGCTTGATAATTCTGACAAGCTACAAACAATGGTTTGCAGCTTCCTATTACAGTGTCTGGTTTAATTAGAGATTAAATACAACATTAAACAATAGATATTTTTAAAAACAGGAAACCAGTAAAGAAATCATTACATTTTAAAGAAAAAGGTGTACTTTAAGCAAATGATGGAACTGAGTTGCAGCACCAACAAAGTCAAAATCTAATATGCTCTCTACAACATAGTCGTACACTTCCAACGTTCCTCTGATGAAAATAATTCTCATCAGCAGCATCTGCTGCTTCTCTTACTCACAAACCCCTCAGCTAGTCACTCTCTGTCAGTTTATTCACTCCTAAACTGTGTTCTGTCTTCTCCGTGTCTTGTGCCCCCCCTCACCCCTCGCACCTCTCTGCCCCTGGGCTGTTGAATTATGCATATTTTGTGAAGGAGCTGACAAGCAGAACCACGACTGCAAACCATCTCTTTTCAGGCAGCGTGCCGTCTCTGGGAAGAGTGCAAGAGTAACCTGCGCGCATTAGCCCACACTCCCAGGACCCCATCTATTCCAAAAATAAATAAATAAATAAATCTACGTGCTTTCTGTCAGCGGTCAACGAACGTGTCATTAGTGTTCCAGTAATGCTGAGCTCACAGTCTGTCACTGCTGTGTATTTTCCCAAAAGGCTGCATGCATTTCACACCTCGAACATATTTCATGTCAGCATGTTGCTTTTTCTTCTTCTTTTTTTTTGTAGTTAAACTTTGGTGGTGAATTTATAATATTCTAATACCATTACATACTATTAAGTTTACAATATGAACATTTAAGATCACTTACCAATAAACGTCCTTACACATCTCCTCTCGGCGTACACTTCCCACAGCTGTGGAGAGAAGGAGATTAAACTACAAGTGAGCACAGATTTGTGACGCCACCAAACCCCAACACTGCATTAAATTAAGCCAGCAGGAAACAATTTGATGACAACAGAATTGTTGTGATAGCATGGCCAAAATGGTAGGTTTAATATCAAACATGAAGCTCTTCTTTTGGTCTTAATCACCACTAAGTGCAAACTAGCCAGTCAAACCAGCCTTGTTTACAGCCCCCCTGGCATGAATATATTTTGTTTCATGCTTTGCACTCATTTACAATATGTTGCATCCGGTTAATTGCAGAGCTACAATAAAACTTTCAAATTCATAAACTGCATCTTTTGAAAAACTACAATCAGTGTGTGTATATTTATTTAGAAGCTTCTGTGAGAGTTTTGGCACCACGGTGTGATTATTTACCTTGATCTTACAGTCCATGGAGGAGGAGAGCAGGAGATGACCAGAGCTAGGAAACAGGCGGATAGCACTGACACCCTGAAAAATAAACAGAGATAGGAAACTGATATGCATCTAACCATATTTCTCTGTATCATGAGAATGCCAATCATGACTACAGGTAAACTGATGCAGCAATACAATTTATGTCCATTTTTACATAAAATCTTTTAAAACATTTCTAGTGAAACAAAGTTGAACTAAAAGAGACAGAACGAGCAAGTGAGGCACAATCCCTAAGCTCTTACTATAGGCGCCAACAAGCCTTTATTTATTTATTTATTTTATAAATTGTGTACACAGTGAGCAAACGTTAGCTACTAATGTTTGCGAACCATGTTAGAAACGTTAATTCTTTTCTTACTTCACTTTAGACTCTCATTTAACGTTAGTTATTATAATTATCCATAAACAATAATGAAAATGTAAACATAAATGTATACATAATATATAGATATTCCAAATCATGCAATATCACATTTGGCTGTATTGTATATTATAATGCGACAGTTCTAAAATCCTGACACCTATGATATCCATGTGTCTGCTTGGACCATACCAATGTCCTCATAGCTATGATTTATATTATTGCTAAAATCTCTCTCCATTTTTGCATTGATGAGACACGTTCAAAGCGGTTTTTATTTCTACTGTATAAAAAAGAAAAGGCTGCCATACATCTAAACGTCTCACCCATAAAGCACTTTGTGTATTCATGCTCTTGACATAATTTTGAACTATTGATATTAAAGTAGTTTAAGAGGGGACACATCAGCTGCCTCTGTAATAGTCATAGAAATTACAATGACTTTCAAGTTACCAAACTTTCTCCCAAAAATGTTGTAAAACTTTGGTGACACCGCACGAACCATCCTCCATCTATTATCTCCACATCAGCACTTCCACATGCTTATTATCTTAGCAAACCTCTTTGTATTTCACATTAGACTCTGAAGGCTGTAACTTCCTGCACAAAGTGGATAGAAGCCAATTTAAAACTTGAGTGATTCCTCTTTCCCTGAAGCACACTGGCAGATCTAAAGCTTGAATCAGATCTTTTTTGGAATAACCCAGTGTTAGTCTTTATATTTGAATTATAAAGACGGTGTTTTGAATGAGAAAGAATAATCTTGTATGTCAGGGAGAAGCTGACTGTTAGTACTTTATTTAAAAGTACCCAGGGGGTTTTGACATTCTCACAAGAACTGTAGAATGGGATATTTTCTCTATGTATACACAGACGTCTTTGTGACTCTGCTTTCATTTAGCATGTTAGAATTATTTTAAAACAACACTTCAACACTAGAACTTACCATCAGCAAAGCCTGCACAAAGAGTACTTACAGCAAGAAATGTTCTAAACTGGTAAATAATGGAACAATTTATGTACACAAAGACACACAAATGATCCATGTCTTTTCCCACTGACCTTGGTGTGTCCAGACCAGACATGAATTTGTTTCTTAGGCAGGTAACACTTGTCTGGAGCTTCTGCAGAACGCAGGTTGATGCCCACGTCCTGTGGGACGTGAAGGTAGGACCTTCCTTGGTAATCATACATGTCTTTAACTTGGGGGAGAAAAAACAAAAAGCAGCATTAGGATACATGTTTTTAAAAGAGACTGGGCTGTCAGTTGCCCTATCACATTTCTTCCCCTGAGGTTACTTTCATTAAATTAAATCCTTGACCAGCAAGGGCACACGTAGCCTCAGAGATAAGACACAGTATCATAACTGGACACAAAAGGATAAAAAGTTGGAATTTGATCATATATAATTCCATGACAGCTGGGAAACTTTTTCTACCAAGGAAGATTGTGTGTTACGGTCAAGTTTGACAGAAATTTCAACCTCACTTTTTAAGCCAAAATAGACAAATGGTCCTTTAAGAATGAAGATTTAATCCCAAAAGAAAAGAAGAGTGTACACTCATTTTAAAATGTAAGTTTGAATGTAAATAAATCAGTAAATAATTTAATTGAGTGCCATTCAAATGCCTCAATGAAAGGGCCACAGTACCATGAAGAATGGTCTTCTCCTCTGCAGGAGCATCTTCTTCGTTCCTTCCCTTCTTCTGCCTCTTGGCTGTGATCTCATCCAGCTCTTTCTGCTCCTCCTGTATAATAAAATGAATCACAACCCAATCATGACCTAACAGATTAGATTTGGGATACAGTGTTGTTGTGCAGGTTGAGGCGATGCATGACGTGAGTGCTAATAAGGAATAAAAATACAAAAGGGCACTTTTTCTTTTGAATCAACCACAGCCTATTTGTAATAGCCTGTGTATCTGCCATACTGTCCAACAGTAACCTGTCCCGTCTAAACCTTGAGGGTGTTGTGTGTTCATGTCTTACTGCCATATGAAGTAGTAAGTCAATTAATTATGTAAGAAAGCAACAATCTCAAACACTCAGCCACAATACTTTTACAATATATATTGAACATAGCATTACCTCTGATGGTTTGGCCACATCTTTCTCATCTGCATATTTTGCCCACGGTCCAAGAAAGTTGTCGATCTCTTCTGCATCTCCACCTTTGACCTTTTTCCTTTTCTCTGACTTCTTAAGTCCGCTCTCAAACACAGTTAACCCTGGAGGAAGAGCAACAAGACCGTTATTCTGAATCTCCCTTAAGCAATATTTTACACAACATAAAACTTATTAAATAAAGTCTGATTAATACAGTCAGATGGAGACAAACACATTAGAAATAAGGTATGATTAATGATTACCTTTATTTTTCTCAGCCTCATCCACTGCACCAATGTAGCTATTAGAGGATACATGGTGGGTGTCAACAGATGGATCCAAAGCATAACCTATTAGCAGTGAGGAGAAGGAAAAGGTCGTTAAAATTCAAACAGGGTCAATACATTGACCGCATCATATGACCAAGGTGACAGGTGAGCTTACCATAGGTGGAGAAGGTTCTCCTTTGCTGTTCAAACATAAAATCGTTGAGGTGAGCAGGTTCTGCATAGCCAGATAACATGTTCCTGGGGGCAGCCATCTGCTGGCTTTTAAATGGGTTCATTGGTCCAAACTAAGAGGAAGCAATACAAAATAATAATACAATTAAACCATTTTTGTATGGTCCTTCTGTTCATTTATATGTTATCAGCATGTCAGCATGACATGAGTGGTATCAAAAACAACAAGACATTCTAATTCATGTAATAGTATTTACATTAGAGTTGGTAAAAAAAAATTAATCTCAGAATTTTTTAGCAAATACTTTTATAGTAAAAATACAATGATAAAACTATGATGTTATATTATTAACAGACACAAAATTTGAGTTTGACATTGAGATGATAATGAGTAATATTGGCATAATGGCCAAGCAGATAGAGACATCCAGTATGTCATTTCATTCAGCAAGAAGAATCCTATATGCCTTCTAAACCAGGAAAATACATCATTTAGACATTTAGACATCCACTAATTCTAAAATGTACCTCTGGTGCAAACATGGTTTCGTATGTCGGGTTATAAGTGACTTCTTTCAATGCTGGATCCAGGTGTGTGCCAGTCTCAACCGACTCCTAAAATGAAGACATACAAATCAGCAAACAGACTCGCTGTTTCACTGGCAATGCAATACGAAATTGCTGTTTGGTGAGTCAGATGTTAGATAGAAAGAAAACATAATACCTAAAGCGATATTTTTGACATAACGTTAGACTTGAACCATCCCCTTACGAAATATATCCTCCTGCTCGACACTCAATGTTTCCCGCTAACCGCTAATTTGGTAACGATACCCACAAGTATTAATGCCAAACATTAAAGTATTACTTTAATATCCTAACTAATATCCAGTTATCATTTAAAACAAACAGCACGTCTCAATGTTAGATTTAAGCATAGTGCGTGTGACAGTATCTAACTTTAACAATTAATTATAACGTTAAGCTAACGTTAGCTAGCTTGGTTAGCTAACCTTAACGGCGACCTCGGGAGCAGAATTGAGAACAGCCAAAGACATCGTCCGTTCAGTCTGCAGAGGTTTGAGGTGCGCCATGGCGTCCGGGCTGACTTTGTCCACTTTCTCGACATTGGTATTGGATTCCGACTCATTTTCTGAATCAGAACCGCTACCGTAGGAAACGAGGGAAGATACGGCGGCAGACATCTTGGATGTTGTGAATTCGCCGGAAGCAGGAGGGCGGTAGTTCCGTTCTGACAAAAAGAAAAGACGAAGAAGAAAGCTGTTACCCACCCAGGACATGATATTGAATGACAACATAAATGGAGAATTTAAGAGTAACTTAAATTGAATTTGATTCGTACAAAAGGCAGCAATGCTGTAGTGAAACTTTGTTTTGTACTCAGGATTATCATTAATTAATAAATCGATTAAATACAGAAAATGCAAATATTCTGATGGAGGATCTGCTTGGAGGATTTTCTTTACCACCTCTTACTTAATTTAATATATGTGGGTTCTTGACTGCACTTTGAAGACATCATTACTTATTATTAAGTATTATCTTTCAATATGTGTGACATTTTATAGACATAATACTTGAATACATGTATTAAATAATAATTCGCATATGGATCTATAATGAAAATAATCATTGGT
This sequence comes from Nannoperca australis, assembly GCA_036023655.1. Taxonomy (NCBI): domain Eukaryota; kingdom Metazoa; phylum Chordata; class Actinopteri; order Centrarchiformes; family Percichthyidae; genus Nannoperca; species Nannoperca australis. The sequence goes on along the minus strand of JAVQJD010032917.1, from coordinate 4,549 downwards.
TGCACCGATAAACAACACCACGGGTCTACGGCGGTCAGAATTATCATTGACCTTGTTATATCTAGTAACATTGTAGAATATTTATATCTGAAACGATAAAAGAGCGAAGAGGAAGCAACTGTAAACCTTTGCTGATTTAATTTGTAATGTAGTCAAAATAATGTCATTAAATAATTGCGCAGTAGATCGATTAATTGTGCAATGATAATATTTTTTATGTACAGTGAGGGTTGGAATAATCAAATCGACGTTCTTCCCTGACATCTATTAGACAGCACAACATGACGGTTTTAGATATCCAGCCAATGCAGCGAGCGCGCACGCTATCCGCGAGCCTCCCACGAGCACAGCAGCAGTTGCATGGAACGCTTTCTCGCGCCCTAACAATAGAGTGGTAAGTACCATTATCACAGAATATAATGGGGACATTTTCCTGCGAAGAAACGTCATTTAAATCCTGTTACTTTGGAAAGAACATATTTTTCGCATGTGGGTGAAATTGAAGGATATTCTTTTTGTTACGAAACATGCTGTTAGCTTCACCGGACCAGATTTAATGCCAATTTCACCAATATTTACCCCGTGTTTCCCTTTGGAAAAAGGTTCCTGGATTCTTCTCCGCCGCCGCCTCTTCCAGCAAGAGTACATTTGATATCAGAGACAGTACAATCATGGATCCGACCCGGGGATTTAAATTCTTGGACACGCTGGCATGCTCTGCTGCTCAGTAAGGATGGAAAGAAAATAAGAGGAAATTTGACAAACGTATCAGGTAATATTTTTAACACTGTACTGAAGTCACGTTTTTAAACTTGAAAATGTGACTTTAGTAACCTTACGTTAACGTTATTGTATCTCACCAAAGCAGCAACAAACTGCCTTAAAACCAAGTCACCATGTTGTAACATTAGACTTAAACTGGAGCTGCCTGACTAATAACGGTCTTGGTAATTCAACACTGCCTGACCATCACTGACTACCACATTAACCCAGCACACAGGTGACAAATGTGGCAATGTTGACAGCGTTAGGGTTCCGAAGTGGTTTACATCCGTAAAAGTAACGTCAACTCGCATATCGCATCTTTAAAAACGAATAAATAAACGACTGCTTGGAAGGTGATAAATCGCAAAGCTCCACATCTGCAGCAGCATCTTGACATAGTCAGTCCTCATCTTGGTATGAAACCGGAGAGCAAATATTTGCAATGCCCCGCAAAAAACCTAACGTTATAGCAACATGCCACGTATCTGATCATTCAAGTTAGTTTATTTATTTATTTGTCTCTGGGATGTAGAGTTCCAGGTTGGTACAGTATGATTAGACGAACCGCTGGCATCGGCACGACGTGATTTAATTTTCCCACTAAGAATGCATTGACTTGACTCGGAGAGGATAGGGGCTGGGGTCTATTCCAGCCAGCTTGGTTTGCAGTCATGGGGGATGGTAGCCTTCAACCCGGTGAAAATCATGCTTTGTGAAATCCGAAACCTTCTTTGTACTACTTCAAGTGCAGTAAGAAAAGTGGGCATAAGGAACAGTGTCGTTTCGGGACTGCTGTGATCCGCTTTTATATCTGGTGACAGCTTGAAGATATTCGATGTATTGCATGATGCCATCTCATGTGGTGCTGTATGGTATAGGGCTCATGTGGTGTCTGTGCATTTAAACCCAACCGAGGATTGAATCTTGGGATGCAGTGAGGAAAGCAACATATTTTATGGCTTGCCTCTCAGAATACAGTAGTAAAGTAAGACATTTGTATTGAGATATATGGTTGGGGATGAATGAAACATCGGCTGCAGAGCCACTGATAAAAGTATGTAGGCTCTGCTGCTGTGCCTGCTGCTTTGGACAGTAGATAAGTGGGTGAGTGTGTGCCTCTGATGTATTAAAATTACATTCAAATGTAAAGATAACACACAAGAGACACAAACCAGTGTGGTGTAGATGCAGTTGTGACTGCATGTGATGTGTATGAGCAAAAGGATTTAACTTATTCGTTTACATTATAATGAGGTTAAATAATTACTTTCCTGAGGTCAGTTCAGATCTTTATTGGCTCACAAAAGGACATTCTTTAAGTCTAGACACCATGTCAATATCAACAAACGAAAGGGCTGATTCTTTAAACTAAAGTTAACCGCTCAATAAACCTACACAGTTTGGACCATGATACAATGAAATGCACAGAGAAGAAATTCCTTGATCTGATTAGAAGTCACATCAATATTCCTAATTTGATTTACATATAATATATACTAAATGTGTACACTTTCCAGAGAAGCCTATTATTTACGTAGAAAATGTATAGTTTATACTGTATGTGAAAGCAGCTCTGATACCTTGGACAAAATAGTCTGCCGGTCCTTGCAGCTGTTAAATGTATCAGTCTGCAACTGTGGCATCCAAACTATCACATGACTGAGTGGAAGCTATATACGTTTCACAACAGCTCAGAGGGAGTATATATGTACACAAAACCGTTGCCATATTGGCTGAATTTTAAAAGTGCCTTCAAGACACAATCCAGTGTCTCTCCCTTAAATGACATTTAGAGAACGTGTGATTTAAAGTCACCCTTCCTCAGCTGAGTGGATGAATGCCTGCTGTGGTCCCACATTGCTGCTATTGTCTAGTTTGAGGCAAGTTTTTTACCAAGTGCGTTACCTCCTGGGCTTCTGTTATACGCTGTATTTTTGAGCTTGCAGGAAAACATTAAACACGTAGGAACGTTGAAGGGTCTATCCATATAACCTGCTCTTTGATACATGAGTCTATAATAGTGCTCCATTTACCAGAGGCATGGCCATACCTACAGGTGTATTCCCAGAATAGATCAGAAAATATTGCCATGGTTTTATCTGATGCTGTTTGTGAACTCTTTTGCTGCGAGGGATGACATTCCTGCACAGTTTGCAGTTCTCATGTTTTACTCTGTTTCAGAGGCCCTTGTGATAGAATAGCTTTGGCATGCCTCCTGTGGAGGCTTTTGGACCTCTTATTTGTTGACATGGCTCTGATCCTTTGCCAGTCTCTGGCTTTCCCCGTGCTAGCCAGCAGAATACCAAACTTTCTGTAGCCCCCTTCTTTCTCTACAGAGGTGGAGAAGGATGATCGGAGGACGCACAGAATTACACAGGGCACAATGAAAGAGCATGTAGACAGAAAGGGAAAGAGATGAGAGTAAAATGAGTGATGGCTGCCTGGCACGAGTAGGAGGTGGGCCAGGGATTCTGGGAAAAGCAGAGAGAGAAAAAATGTATGTATGTGTGTGCGCAATGTGCAACGCCCCTTTACGTGCCATTTAGTGGAGGCATAGACAGACCTCCTATCTCCCAGCTGTAGGGATGCTCCAGAGGCTCCGACACACAGCAGCTATTGTTCTTCCTCTTGGCCAGGCCCACGGCTCTATAATACTGCTTCTGTCCCTGGTCCGAACTGGCCTGACAGAGGGACACCAGGGCTCAGTTAACCCGTGTGTCTGGTTTTCCTTGTGTCTTACTGCCACTGCCTCCACCACCGTCTTTGCAGAGTTTACACTGACTGTCTCTCTGTATTTCTTTCCTTTGCACGTTCCAGTACTTATATCTCCCTGGATAAGGAGTAGTAATAATCACAACACTTGTGTTTTGTGTTACAGCAGTTATTTGATAAAACTTAAACATTTTAAAATGTTACTCTGGAACAAAGGTAGCACAATATTTGTGAACACAAACAACATTCAAGTTAATTATATGGGGGAGGGGGGGGGGATTAAATCGATTAAATTAAATTCAAGGCTTTTTACAGCCTCAAACACATTTTTTTGAGGACCTTTTTTTTGGGGGGGGGGTTGATCACTGAGTACCCTTCAAATCAATACTTGCCATGTATATCCAGACCGTATCTTACAGAAAAGTGTTACATTATCTCTTCAACCTTTTTAACACATTTTTACTCTCCTCGTAGTGCCCACTCACCTTCCATCCACCTAATTGTTTTCCACGTGTCTTATAGTTGCCGTTCTAGTTCTCTGTCTCCCCGTTTCATTCTCTCACTGTCATCCAGGGGAAGAGAGGGCGTTGACGTGGTCTCTCAGCAAGTTGACAGGATATTTCTGAAATAGACCTGTCCGACTGTGTCTCTGCCACTGCCAACAGGGCAAAACCACAGAAGCCTCATCTGAGCATAGAACTACTCTTCAACTGCAGGAACTGAGCCTTATCTCCATATCTGCTCTCTTCTTTCATTTCTGTCCCCTCTCTTTCTCTCTGTCTTTCAGTCTATTTGCCTCCATATCTGGTCTTTACTCACCGCGATGCAACACCTCTGCTGCTAACTAGTTAGTGTGTTAGAATATATGCAAGAGTTCTGTCACTCACCACATCACTTCAGCTTTAGAGAGGATTTGTCTTGGTTTTATAATGATCAGCCTGGTAGTGATGGGATAACCGGTTCATTTTAGAAACTTAGTTCCTTAACTCTCGCTCAGCAAAATGAACAACTTTTTTGAGTGATTTGTTAATTTCTTTGGGGGGGGGGGCAACATTTGTGTCATTCCAATCTA